>CM062818.1:671405803-671715613 GCA_031772625.1 Pinus tabuliformis
TAAACATGCCCACATTAGCCCTTTTGTAATACATTACATTGTAAAGTATTACAATGTAATACATTACATTGTAATGTATTACAATGTAATACATTACCGCTGAGGCATTAATTGGGCCCAATCATCCATGTATCAGCAATATCCCATATCCCCCAACCAGCGCTTATTACATATTACAATAAAACAACATTCATGCCCCTCCACCGATTGTGGTAACACTCCAGAAGGCTATTGCGATGAAGTCCCGCATCTCGCAAGCACTCCCATCCTCCAACCAGTCCTATCCCACATCAACTTATCCTGCAATCCACTTACCTTGCAAATATAATGTCCCTCATCAGCCTATCTCCAATTAGCACATCCTGTAATTGATCTCGCTCGCCGATAACTCCCACTCGCCAATAATTCCCACATCCCCTGACGATAAGTCTTGACCTCAGCAATAAGTCCCAGTGTTATGTCTAGCAAAATTAAGTCTTTTTCCCTGCATGGTCCTTCCCTTGATTGCGATAGTCCTCGCCCTCGGTGATTGCACCAATCCAAATTCCCTCCCCCGCAAGGTCCTACTCCTAGTTGCGATTGCGATATGGTGAAAGCTCCCTTTCCAAACCTGTCAGGATATTTAATTCAATTTTGAAAAGTTTCAGGTCCAGGTATTTGGTAAACACCCCAGATAGATGCGATATTTTTTATAATGGATTGAAATGGTATTTCACATCTATTTAATGTAAAATTACTATGTTATATGGATTTTCCCCTTTGTGCTGCGATTTCAATGTGGAATGCCCCAGATGGATGCGATGAATTATATATTTGTTTTTAATAAAGTATTAGGTTGATATGTCGGCAAAGCACTATGGAATAGGGTAAAACTTCCTTTGTCCTGGATGTGATTACGATAAGCCTTGCACATGCAATATTTTATATATTCTAGGTTTTAAACATTGAGCTTCACATTTTTGTAAAACAGGGAAATTAGTGTTAAGAGCCCCTCTCCTTGTTGTGATTGTGATATATAATTGGTCTGGATCAACGGCCTTGATCTAATCAGCCTAGATCAGACAACCCAGATCAATGGCAGAGGAAGAATCAGTCCCCTTGGCTTGATTTTAATTAAAAAAACAACAGTGAAAGAACAGAGAACAACATTGTGTTTTCAACAGCTATAGTCATCAAAATAGAATGCAGCGAAAAGAGGAGAAACACATTTCATTAGTCAGCAGGATTAACATAAATGTATATTCGAGACCGCAATTACACAATAATTCCCAAAACAACACTAGAGCTCAGCCAAATGATATTTTTAGTAATTTTGATCTATTTTCATGAATTTTTGTAACAAATCTTGATTTCCATTTCAAGATATTTTTCTGTAAATAATTGTATAAATACTTCAGATTTCGAAGTATTAGTGGTTGGACATCAGAGAGTGAAAGGTTTGGAGCTTGTATTCATCATCGTTTTACAATAAATCAAAGGCCAGTTGCACTATTATTTAGGAATTCTTGTGGTATGAGTTTGTGATAATGTTTTTCTTCTGTTAATATCTTATATGAATGATAAATTCATCTCCTTTCCATATCTATGCTTTTCAGTTATTTTCCTAAGAGGTTTTAAGAAAAATTGTTAATCTTAAGCTCTATTTTGTTAGGAATTTCATGTTTATGTTATCTATCTTCTGATAATGAATTCATTCTTGCCATTCTCATTTTGAACTTTTGTTTTTCCACCCTACACTACATTGACAAAACCCCAAAGTATCACAAAGGCATACCTACCTTGCTCCTCTATATCTCTTGTAACTAAAACCTTTGATCTTTTGAGCTAGTTCCTTGATTTTGACTCCTGATCCAGAAAAACTCTAAATTTCAAAACCCTAGAGATAAACATACCTAGCCTAATATGTTTTTCCCATATTAGTCATATTTGGCTGTGAGATTTATAGAGATATCCCTCTTCAGTTTAGCAGGGATAGCTACTAAACCGTAAGTGGTTTGAGGTTACCTCCTTTGATATCCTTTCTCAGCCTTGGGATCTTGTGGAGGATAACATTTTGGTGCAATTTCGGGGAACGCAAGATCATATCTTCCCTGGGAAAGAATGACAAGGATCAGATCTGATTTTTTGATGGTAGACGATGATCAGACACATATGAAGGCTGAAATCATTCACCCAGTGACTCCAAATAAGTTTCAAATTTAATTCAAAGACTTCAGTGCAGGATGAACCTTACCAACAGAAAAATGAAAGGACAATATGGGAAGATCAAGTATTCAAGTTGGACTTTCATCCAAGACTTCCTGTTCTTTATTGTAAATTATTTGTTCCCTTTTCCTGAGAATGTCATGAACGTTCTCAAAAGTATATTGTATTTGAGAAAAGATCCCAGACCCACATTTGATTCCTTTCCTTTGAGAATTGTGAATACAAATTTTGATCTTGGTCAAGACCCTTTTTTTGAATCTTATGATGATTATCTTCAACTTGATGAGCCTCAAGAGATCAATACTAATCCTACAGCTTATGTACATACTCCTACACCTTGTAAAATTCCAGATAGATACAAGCCACTCATCTTACCTCCTACACTCCATGATTTCCTTAAAAATTACTATAAATAACTTCCGAGGTTTGATGGAGAATATGGTAACATCACTGCTGAAAAACACATTCAGAATTTTGAAAATTTTCTCTACCTTTTTGAGGTTCAAGAAGATGACGTCAGTATCATATTTTTGATTTATTTTTGCAAGGCGAAGGCAAGAAATGGTTCAATAATTTTTTCAGATGCAAGCATTCTTGATTTCCATCAGTTTGTGAAAGTCTTCCTTAATAAATGGGTGATCAAGACGAATCCTTTTCTGATTTTAGAAAAATATAATCATTGAAATAAAACACAGGAGAAATAGTGCAACACTTTTTAGTCAGGTTCAATCAAGTATACCATTCAATCCCTATTGATATCAAACTACCACCTGATTTAGCTCTCTTACACTACCTGGATGCCTTTGATCTAGAAATGGAATTTCAACTGAGAGAAAGGAACACTACAACAATCGAAGAAATGTAGGAAAATGCAATAGTTGTGGAAGCTAATTTGAAGGTAAAAATTGAAGGCAAAAGAGAGAGAGAACATAGAGAAGGAGTACCTCACATCTTCAGAAGTGAAGCTTGATATTTTGGTAAGTACAATGGAAGAAATGATGCAAAATGTCATCATGAGAGATGAATTTTCTATTCAAAAACACCATGTCCCAATTATTGCAGAAGAAGAAGAGGTTTCTGACCCTAACCATTTTGCTGCTAATCTTAGTTACCATAGATTAGAAAATGAATTTTTTATGTATTCATTTATGGATAGTTGTGAAAATGGATTTGTAGATCAACCCATGGAGGATCAATCTGCTGATATAATGTGTATGTTTGATGTCATTCCTTATATTAATGAGTTACCCAAGTACGATCACTATGATGATGATTACGTTATCAAAATCGAGGCTGATTCTTCAAGGAATCAACAACATGTTATTGGGAGGAGGAAGTTCAGTTACAACAACTCAAATATAATGCTTAGCCTATGCATATCAATCATGACATCAGTGGAGATCATGCAGAAAATTTCAAAGTTAAAGGTCTTTGCCTTTATGTTTTACTTCATTTCAATTACTGAGAGAAAACTTTCCTAATATTAGAATTTAGCAGTCTTTCAATTTTGATATTGAGCACGAAGAAGACAATGAACTTCTTGATCAAGACTCCTTACCCTTGTGTTTCTCCTCATTTGGAAAAATAAGAGAAAACTATAAGCAAGCAGATAAGCGATTTGTTAACAGCATAAATAGGCAGCCTTCTCATGAATTTGTTGAGAAGGTCACTTGTGATGTGGAAGCTTCTTTCGCTCCAAAATCTGAGCCATTGAGTTACATTGAGTTTCAAATCATAGATGAAAGTTTAGAATATGAAATATATTATGAATTGATGTAGCATAGTTCTATAGCATTAAGTTTTGATACATTTCAGTTTAAAAAAAAATTGATAATATATTTGTAGCAAAGAATGAAGGGCTTATAGAAAATCATGTAGTCTCATTGGAACCAATGTATGACAAGTTGCAACAGTCATCTCAAGTTCTCCATGACCTAATAGCTGATTTTTTGGAGGATAGCTGAAATCAAATTCCTTCTCCATTAGTTAACTATAAGCTTCAAAACAAAGATGACATGAATTTGATCAAACAGTTGGCTTCATTGTCTTTTTCAGCAGGAGTCTCGTTACAAAGTTCATCCAAAATTTTGCAGTCTACATCTATTTCACTTGAGAATGACAAACTTCATTTTATAAAACAGCCAATGTCTAAAAAGGAAGAAGATTCTTGTCTTATTATTGATCATCCATAAAAGGTAGTCATTCGCAAGTTTTAGGATCCTTTTGTCGAGTTGCTGCAGTCATCAAGAAATATGAATTCTTCTTGTATTCATGGATCATGTACACATGTTCAGTGCACACTTGGAATGGCCTATATTTTCTTTTTTCTGCCAGCTCAAGGAAAGTGTGAGTAGGATTCAAGTAAGTAGCCATTTGCTAGATTGGTTACATTGTAGGGATCATTTCACATGATTGTATATATCTTCGGCAGGTGGGTGGTTATCATTAGGATTTGAAGCCCGAGGTGAAGGCCCTTAGATCTCAATGGTCTGCTACCATATGTAATTTTAGTCAGTAGTCATTTTTAGAGTCAAGTCAGTTTTTTTTAGTGTGTCAAGTCAGTTTAGTTTCCCGATTAGTTTTTAGTTTTTAGTTTATTCTTTTTTGTTTTTCAATCCATGTCCAATGGATCAAGCTACTTGGTATACGGTGTTCTTGACACCTGCTAAAGAAGCTTCCATCCCTAGATGGAGCCAATGTTAGAGTCTGTCAGTCCTGCCAGTCACCGGTGATATAATGTACTCTTTCAAAGTTGTTAATAAGGTTATTAGGTCAAATTGTTATATTTTCAAATAAATTTGATCATTGGTAAATTCTAGGTCATTACTACTCTCTCCATTCTCAAGGTCAATTAATGCCATCATAGTCTTTTCATCACTCCTTGTCAACAAAGAGTTTCTTGGTCATATCATTAATGAATCATATAGGGGTCATGCCATTGCTTTATGTCATCATAATTGGAATAGTAATAGGGAAACCTATTCAAGGATATTTCATCTTGTTTGAACATCCTCTTTCATACTCCATATACCCCCTCAAAACTTTCCTCATAAATCCCCTCATTCCCTTTAAAACCCCTTTTTCCTATGGAAAATCCTTAAACCCTAGTAAAAATGCCATTTTCCCGTTGGAAACACTCATTTTCTATATTCAAATTATTAAATTCTAGCCTTAAATCCATTTTCCCTTTGTTCATATTAATTCTGAAACTCTAGCCGCATTTCCATTGTTTACTATACACTTAACTCTAGTCGTTTTCCCATATCAATAAACATGCCCGCATAAGCCCTTTTGTAATACATTACATTGAAATGTATTACAATGTAATACATTATCCTCGAGGCATTAATTGGGTCCACTCATCCAGTTATATCCATATCGCATATCCCCCAATCGGCGAATATTACATATTACAATAAAACAATGTTCCTGCCCCTCCGTTGATTGCGATAACACTCTCGCAGGTTGATTGCAATTAAGTCCTACATCCTACAAATAGTCCCACCATGCCATTGGTCCTATCCCACATTGGCTTATCCTACAAATGTCCTATCCTGCATTGGCCTATCCTGGATCAGCTTATCCCGCATCAGCCTATCCCACATCAACCCATCTCATAATCGTTCCCGCTCACTGATAACTCCCGCATCCCTGTGTGATAAGTCTCGTCCCTGCCGATAAGTCCTGGTGTTAAGTCCCACAACCTTAAGTCCTCTTACCTGCATGGTCCTTCCCCTGATTGTGATAGTCCCGCCCCCCAATGATCGCACCAATCCAATGTCCCTCCCCAACAAGGCCCTACTACTCGTTGCGATTGAGATATGGTGAAAGCTCCCTTTCCGGACCTGTCGGGATGTTTAATTCTATTTTGATCACTTTCAAGTCCGAGTCTATGGTAAACACCCTCGCTGGGTGCAATATTTTTTACAATGGATTGAAATGGTATTTCAAATCCGTTTAATGTAAAACTACTATGTAATATGGATTTCCCCCTTTGTGCTATGATTGCGATGTGGAAAGCCCCAAACAGATTCGATGAATTATAAATCTTCTCTTAATAAAGTATGGGGTCGGATCCATCGAAAAAGAACTACGGAATAGGGTAAAAGTCCTTTGTCCTAGATGCGATTGTGATAAGCCCTACAGATGAGACATTTTATATATTGTAGGTTTTAAACTTCCAGGTCCGCCTTTTTGCAAGCAGGGAAAAATTAGTGTTAACATCCCCTCTCCCTATTGCGATTGTGATATATAATTAGAGTGGATCAAGAGCCCAAATCTAATCCGCTTGGATCAGATAGCACAGATCAATGACAGAGGAAGAATCAGTCTACTTGGCTTGCTTTTAATATAAAAAACAACAGCGAAAGAACATAGAAAAACTTTGACTTTTCTATAGCTATAGTCATCAAAATAGAATGCAGCGAAAAGAGGAGCCACGCAATTCATCATTCAGTAAGACTAACATAAATGTCTATTCGAGGCCGCAATTGCACCAGAATGCGCAGAACAACACCAGAGCTTAGCCAAATGATATTTTTAGTAGTTTTGATCTATTTTCATGTATTTTTATAACAAATCTTGAATTTTGTTTCAAGATATTTTTCTATAAATAATTTTATAAATACTTCAGATTTCAAAGCATTCATGGTTGGACATGAGAGAGTGAAAGTCTTGGAGCTTGTATTCATCATATTTTTACACGAAATCAAAGGCCAGTTGCAGCTATTATTTAGGAATTCTTGTAGTATGAGTTTGTGATAATGTTTTTCTTCTACAAATATCTTATATGAAGGATAATTTCATCTCATTTCCATGTCTATGCTTTTCAGTGATTTTCATAAGAGGTTTTAAACAAAATTTTAAGCTTAAGCTCTGTTTTGTTAGGAATTTCATATTTATGTTATCTATCTTCTGATAAATGAATTCATGCTTTCCATGCTCATTTTGAACCTTTGTTTTTCCACCCTACACTACATCGACAAAACCCCAAAGTATCACAAAGGCATACCTATCCTCCTCTATATCTCTTGCAACTAAAACCTTTGATATTTTGACCTAGTTCCTGTAGGTTTTAACCCCGTACAAAAATTACCTGCATACGAATTCTAAAACATAGAAAATAAACAATGTGAGAGCATAACACATAAAACACATATACATAGAGATTTACCCTAGATCCCAAAACGAGGACTACCAGCTTGATTTTTCATTATGTTCCTTTCAATATTACAATACATATTTATACATGCCGAAGCATCCAATACCATGGACTGAAAAACCATCGCATCCAAAACCATGTGCGAAAATCATGCACAAAACCATAGGTAGGTCCGCCCACTTGTTGTTTTCTTTCCATAGGGGGCTACAAGAGAGTGCTTAGTCATTTATCCAGCCCTACAACGCCCATTGTTTCTCTACACCAAGAGAACTTCTCAGAGCTCACAAATTTTGTCAATGCATCTACAATATTCTTCAAATTGTCCACCTTTACCAGTAACACCTTTTTGTCTTCTATCATATCCCTCACAAAGTGATAGTGAACATAAATGTGCTTTGTCATTGAATGGTAAGCAAGGTTATTTTCCAAGAAAATTGCACTTTGGCTGTCACAGTCTATCCTTATAGCTCCCTATACTAACCCCATACTTGAACACAATCTTTGCAACCAAATTGCTTCCTTGCTTGCATGAGTGGTTTCCATGTATTCTTCCTCTATAGTTGATATTGCCACTACAGATTGTTTCTTAATCATCCGACTAACTACACCTCCAAATAGGTTAAACACATACCCACTTGTAGATCTTCTTTAATTCAGATCTCCAGCCCAGTTCGCATCAACAAAGCCATGAATATCCAAAACTCTGTCTAATCCTGGTCTTCCTTGGTAGCACAAACCATAATCACTAGTGCCACGCAAATACCTGAAAACCCTCTTCATTGTTGTCCAATGCCCCTTCCCTTGACATAAGCATGCTCACTACTCCCATTGCATGTGAAATATCTAGTCTAGTATAGATCATCGCATACATCAGGCTACTGACTGCACTTGCATATGGAACACGGGACATATCCTCTTCCTCTTCTTGTGTTTTGGGACACTGTTCAGCAGATAACTTTACACCTACAGGAATAGGAACCTTCACTGGTTTACTATCCTGCATATTAAACCTCTTCAATATTGTCTCAACATACTTCCTTTGGTTTAACCAAAGCTTCCTCTTTGCCTAATCTCTTTTAATTTTCATGCCAAAAATATAGTTTGCAGCACCAATATCTTTCATGTCGAATTTGGAGGAAAATTGGGTCTTCAAATCCTGGATAATTTCTTTGTCATTTCCAACCAGCAACATATCATCCACATACAAGACCAGATAAATAACACGGTCCCCAATTAATTTAAAAAACACACAATGACCTGCTTTGCTTCTGGTGAAGCCAAGTCCCCATACAAATGTATCAAATTTCTGATACCACATCCTTGGTGACTGTTTTAACCCATATAGAGACTTCTTTAACTTTCATACCAGTTCTTTCTTACCCTTCACTGCAATGCCTTTAGGTTGCTTCATGTAGATCTCCTCTTCCAGATCCCTGTGAAGAAATATTGTCTTCACATCCATACGTTCTACCTCAAAATCAAAAGCAACATCAACAGATAAAAGTAATCTAATAGAAGCTATCGAGCTATAAAAAGGGTCTCTTTCACCTCTAGTTACCTCACATTAATTTGTCAATCCAGGAACGTTTTGTTATTTCAAAGAGTGTCTCAGTTTGAGGCTAGCAATTTCCAGAGTAATGCTAGTAGTACAGTGCTTAAAAATACAAGAGTAAACGGATGCTTGTTTATAGCAAACTACCTCAAAAGATCAAACTACACATTCAGAAAACTAAGCAATTTATCAGTCAAGGGTTCAGTAGTCGTAACTCATCCCTTTGTAAACTGATGGAACTAAAGTAAATCAGAGAACAGATCATGGATCTTGGAGCCGGGCAGTAAATGTCAGTGCTCACTATAGCCTTGGATCATTCTTCACACCAAAATAACAATTGACAGGAAAGGGAACGACAGATAAGAAATGGAACAGCAAATAAGAAATAGAACAGCAAATCTGAAATGGAACAGCAAGTCTGAAATGGAATAGTAAATAGGAAACTATAACAACAACTAAGTCTAACAAGCAGTAACACCTTAATCTACAAGATCAAATGCACGAATCGTGACCTACGGAATCAAATGGCAATCCTTCACTCTTAAGGACAAATTGAACAACACGCCAAAATGGAACAACACTGATTAATGATGAATTATAGAACAGCGCTTTGAAAACCATATATGCACACAGCACACCTTAATAGTAACCTGACCTTGGTAGACTAGTTATCAATCTCAGTTATAAAATATTACAACCGTGTTTCAGAATGGAACAACAATGTCTATAGATCCAACAATCGCAAAGAATATAATCGCTAAGATGAATTTCGTAATATTAATGAATAAGTGCATAGCACAGAGGCTCTGTAATTGAACAACAACAATATTCTGTAAAGACCAGCAATATTATGTCAACACTTAAAAGAACAGTGATACGTTGCCAAGTTAATGCAATAGTTCTGTCTTTAGAAACTTTAACAAATCAAACATAACAGAGCATGTGATGTAAACTAACAAAACATATCAGATTACCAAATAATGTTGATAAGCAAACCACGCATAAACCAAACGTAATAGTACAGGAGCAAGTGTCCTCCAGGGCTGGGCCCTTAGCCTCCAGGGGTACACCGCTTGAAGTTATTCCAGACTCAAAGATGAAATAGCAACCGAGTTTGTATTAATGCATAAAATGGAATTACAGTAGATCAGTTCTCAACGAGACTCGATGATCAAAGTTTCAATCTTCAGAGAAATTACATAAAACATAAGGACTCGACCCACCCCTCGAGCTAACAGTGCTGCCCCTTTTATAATGGTGAAGGCGGAGATGTCTAGGTGCAAAAAATAGTTAAAGCAGCGATCCCTCAGGATCAAGGGATCCTGAGGGATTCGATGAACCGTTAGTCCTTAGTTATCTCTTTTCTTTCTTGCACCGAGCCGATATCTCCACTTCCTTTCTAGGGTTGATTCGCTTTGATTTGTTTTGCCTTGTCTGCATACGGTTCACCGTCAAAGGGACAATGGTTAACCTATCCTTGTCCTCTCCTTTGGAACGACAACTTTTTGTTTTTCCTTCTTCCTGCATAAGAGAATGACAATTGTCAGTGTTTCGTTTTGCACATTAATCTTACAAGGTTTATTACAATCCCTTATCATTTTCCTAGTTCATGATGCAAAAGGTTTGTAAGTTCTAATGAAAAGATGCTGAAATAATTACCAAAAACATACCTTCGTTAGTACTCCACACACCCCCCTGCTTACCCTTTTTCATGCCCTCGTGAAAACATTGTAGTTGACATGTAAGGCAGTGAGAGAGTAGGTTGGAGATGGTATCTCATGTGGAGGTCTACAGCCATGATGCATAACTAGGTGTTCAAAGAAATGGCCTGTCTGACGCTCAGGCATCTCATATAGGGCTTGGTACCCAGGTGCTGGGTGCCAAATAATTGGACTCCAGAACCTATATCCTAACCAGGATGGCCTTGCCCTCAAAATGACTTCGCCATAGAGGTGTTAGCGGTTGGCAGCTAACTTAAAATTTTCATACTTAAATGGCTCCCTGAGTTGGATATTCGGATTAGAGATCCGATATCGAAATTTAGCCGCATCAATGGCAAGGTCTTTAATAGTGAAAAAGTATTCTATTCCTTTTTGATTGATTGCTATGTGAATGGGTCCTAATGCTTCAATTACACCTGGAGTCTTCATGAGGTTCTTATGTTCTCTCCACAACTGTACTGGATTCCTAGGCTCAGATATTACCGACAAATCTAATCCATTTTCTTGCCTTTGGAAAGCATTATAGGCTTTAAGCCATTTAATTTGATTAACCCCAAATGAAATAAATCCCTGTAATTGGGTATCCTCAACAAAAGGGCCAGGGTTCAGCTTGGTCTCCTGGTCTAATACAAGGTTATGTAAATAAAACTCACACAGTAGTCTTTGAACTTTTACCCCGTAGTGCTTACATCAGTTTATAAAGTCATCGATAGTATTAATTTGTATGGGAGGACCTGCTTTAACAGCCTTTATTTTCAATTGCAAATATCGTTCCATTAAAAACAAGGCATAATTCTTAGCAGGGGCTCTACATGCTAGGATGTCATTGTACAAATAACATAAGGTATCCATCTGCTTGATAACTATATCTAACCTACGAGTTACCTTTGCGACTTTTTCTTCTTCCTCTTCGCCACCCTTCAAAGGCCTAGCTTTCGGATAGATTGACATTCCTAAGCTGTTGTTGTAGCTCTTCATACCTTTCTCGAGGGACCATTTGCTCTATGATATTTTCTATTGCTTTCTGGGCTTGCATCAAACCCTCCCGTAGGGTTACCGTTCTCAGATCTCTTTCCCATGCAGCGGTGGAGATGGGAGTTTTACCTGAATTTTCCTATTGCATTGTCTTGCGTTCATGGCCCTTATCACTCCCAAGGGTGGTGCCTCTGTCTGAATTTCCTTATCGTAGGTCAATATATCATCGTTTCTATCTTAACGTGGGTATTAGTCAAAACATTGTTCCTTTTTAATCTGAACAATAGTCTGCTTCTCAACAACACTTGGAACAACAACCCGCTTTTCGACAGGATTTTGAACAGCAGGGTGGACTCTGGTCCTCCGATCCTTTGCCTTTGAGGGGTTTTGCTGGAGCAATTGCATGTTTCCTTCCCGAAGTCCTTTTTACCCTTTTCCTTGCTTTCAAAGTCCTAATCTATTGTCAAAGTTGAACTATTACATTCAGTAGTCTTTGTTGTTCTTTCTGTAATTTCTTAATTTCCTCAATTTCCTTAGAGGGAACAACAGACTGTTCGTTGCGGCCTGGACTATGACCTGGATTAATTTCCTGATTTTCTCTCTGGGTTGCTTCTTTGTTGCTCTACTCTGGCTGCTCCAGGGAAAGAACCCTAGCTGGTTATGTTATTTCTTGGGTGACTTCCTTTTCTGCCCCCCCTTCTTCCAGAGTTTCCTCTGGTGTCATCTGGCTAGGAATGGATTGTTCTGTTCTGCATCTCCTGTCATGTTTTCATCATGAACAGGCTAACTCTCCTCTTCTACTTCCTCTGCATGCGATTCTTCAGGTGAATTTCCCTCCTGAGCAGAGTGTTCTTTTGGTTCTTCTTCAGCATGGTGGTCTGATGGGCTGGAAGATTGGCCATATTCGCCCATATTGGCCAAAACTTTGGCCAATTCGTCTTCTCCTAATGGATCCTGCACTGGGTTACCTTCTTGCTGTTCTGTTTCCTTCTCCTGCTCAGATTGCTCGATTTCTTCCTCCATTTCTGCTTCCTCGTTTTCCTGCATTACTTTCTCATTGTCTTCTCCTTCTAATCGTGGGGGTTGCTCATCCCCTGTATCTTCTATCTCTACCGATTGGCTGGTATTTCCTTGGGGCTTCTCCAGCCTCCCTCGTAGCCATGCTAATCGGAACGATTTCCTTCGTTTTTCTGGACGCTCAGGTGTACTAGTGGCATGTTTATGTTATGGGGATGGTGTGGTCAATCCTCCATCTATCATGGCAATTAGCTCTTCCCAGCTGCTCTACTGCTGGGTAAGGCTATGGCTGACTATTAAGCGTATCAACCCATGATGGCTAACAACTGATTCTACATGTTGTGCCTTTTTTATGCTTCATGCAACATCATGCAGTAATGAATTCAAAAATGTAGGTAAATTTACAGAGCATTTTTACTTTAACACAGCTAAAAGTTTAAGGTGCCGTGGTCTTACCACGTCTTTTCTTCCTTCACAGGTGATGTATCTTTCAATGGTCTTTGCCAATTCCACCCACGATTCTCCTAATGCTACTGGCAGAACCCCCTTTCCTCTAATTGTTAGGCTCTGGCCTTCCTCCTGGAAGGTTTCTATAATCTTCTACAAGCTCTCCTTCTTTAGCGTCCATACAGGTCTAGTGGCTGGCAGTCCCGAGACCTTTGCGATTATGTCATCGGTGATTGCTATGTGTATCCCCCTCATTGTAGAGTGATGCTCTTACAAGTTCTACAAGAATTCAATTGCTACAGTCTCGTTGGATTCCTATAAGCGATTGAGATAAGTTAGCCACTCGGCTCTTGCCAGGATTTCCCGTGCAGCATCAGAGACTGTTAACACCTGTGGTTCTCTCTGAATCGATCTCCCCCCCATTTTTATGGTTTTGCTGTAAAATCTCAGAATTTTGAAAATGGAACGACAGCTGTTCACACTGTTAAAACACAGAGAGGCTGACAGACGCAAGACTCGCTCAAAATCTAATGCTGCAGAGTATACAATGAAAATGGCTTAGGAACAACAAGTCATGCAAAAACAAAAAATAGTATACCATTGAGCCGTGCTATTCCCAAGTACACAGTTTCCCGAATAGCGGTCTCACACATCATCCAAGGAATGATGAGTTAACCTCCCCTCCTGCAATGTGATAGGCCATCCTGGTCATCAAATAAACGAGGAGCGGCATGCCGGTCTGTTCTGAAGCAGAGTCATAAAGGAACAACGTATGGCAATATGCCATGTTTACAAAAGTAGCAGATTACCGAAATCGAGGTGTCAAGTTGGATCGCTTAATACGTAAGATACTTCTATGATATGATGCGAGGCTAGGAGGATAGGACATCTGCCGTACATACCGATTCTCATGCGGTCATTGTCAATTGTTCTATCATGATTGGTGATAATAGATTTACATGCGTTGTATGGTTCGGAAAATAATATGCATTTGTCTTATGTGATTGACTACTAAGGTATAAGAAATATAAGGGTGCTAATAACTACCTATTGGTGTAACTAATGTGACTTCAATACCATTAACAGTGCTCTGCTACCGACAGGTGTCCATAACCTTGGCAGAGTTGTTTATTTCACCCATGGAACCATGATCCTTTGTGTATGCTTAGGAAGTGTTGTGTGATGTCAAAATGTAGGCCATTATGCTGGCTTGGTGACCAGTTAGGCATAATTCCATTCACGAGGAAGGAGTGAAAGGTGGGCAGGCCGGCTTGTGATGAGACCTCCTGTTCTAAGGGTTCTTTATTTGATACACCTTTTGGACCATATCCCTGGTGTGGTGGCCATAGTGGGAATTCCACTTCACTTTCTTCCTCATGATCATGGTAGGCTGGCTCTTGATGAGACCCCCTATCCTGCATTTGACATCTTTTATATAAACAAGTCAGTTTGCTCTCTTTTTTCTTTCTTTTTCATAAACTACTTTCCCATTTATAAACAAAGGGTGGTTCAACACTCCTTAAGAGTAGGAATGGTGGAATAAGTCTTAACATCTCAATAGGAAGATATAAACCCTTTGCTCCTATTCCTGAATAATAATCAAAGAGGATTTAAAAGGAACCAACATGATAAAGATAACCAATCAGAGCAGAGTTAGTGAAGCAATGACAGCAAAAGATAATAGGTAAGTGTGTCCTTCCCTTTGTCCTTTTACCAATTCAGAGCAATTTCTTATAAAAATAACGATTTTATAATTCACCTGATTTTATTATGTTGTGATTTTGTATCCATCTCATAAGTGCATAGCTGTATTCCAAAAGACTTGAAAGAACAGGAACAGTAAGCATCCTTAATTTAAAACAGCAAGGGGAGAAAGCATAAGTAAAAGGGATACGAGGATGTTGCTGCTTCAAAGAGGAAGAGCAAAGGAATACAAGTGGTGTTCCTTTTGGAAAAAGAAACAGCAAAGATCAAAAATGATGTTCCTTTGGAAGAGGAACAATAGAAAACACAAATGTCGTTCCTTTGCAAAAGGAACAGCAAAAATCGGAACGGTGTTCCTTTGGAAAAGGAACAGCAAAAATCAGAAACGTTGTTCCTTTGGAGAAGGAACAGCAAAACACACAAATGTCATTCCTTTGGAAAATGAACAGCAAAAATCGAAAACGTTGTTCCTTTGGAAAAGGAACAGCGAAACACACAAATGTCGTTCCTTTGGAAAAGGAACAACAAAAATCGAAAACGTTGTTCCTTTGGAAAAGGAACAGTAAAACACACAAATGTCGTTCCTTTGGAAAAGGAACAGCAAAAATCGAAAACACTATTCCTTTGGAAAAGGAACAGCAAAACACACAAATGTTGTTCCTTTGGAAACGAAACAACAAAAATCGAAAACGATGTTCCTTTGGAAAAGGAACAGCAAGACACCCAAGTGTTGTTCCTTTGGAAAAGGAACAACAAAAATCAAAAGTGTTGTTCCTTTGGAAAAGGAACAGCAGAAAGTAAAAATAAGGAAAAAGAACAAAATTAAAGCAAAATGACGGCTGATCCAAAAGGTGATGTTCTTTTGAAAAAGGAACAGTAGAACGAAAATGATGTCCCTTTGAGAAAAGGAACAACAAAAATAATAACATTGCTGCTGCTTCGAAAAGTAATGGCAAAGCGTTTGATTCAAAAATATGTACAAAAACAAAACAAAAGAAATTATGTAAAAACTGTGAAAAGAGGTAAATTACTTAATGAATCACAGTTGAGGAAGACTTCTCTAACTCCCACAAAATTTCCATATCAGAGTCTTGGCATAGCTGCTGGCAAAAGGACTCCCGAGTGAGTGGTTTGCGATAAAGGCAAACTCGGTGGCCATTTGCCTTGAAGGCATATCCAGAACCGTCAATAGTGATTAGAGTAAGAGTACCATTGTCATGTACCTTTTGGATTTCGTATGGTCCCAACCAACGAGTCTGGAGTTTCCCGAGAAAGTCCTGAAACCTGGAATCGTACAAAAGTGCCCAGTCTCCTTCGTGGAGGACTTTATTTTTAATGAGAGCATCATGCCATTTAGCTTACTATTGTTGGACAAGTGTAGTATTTTGGAGTGCAAAGAGCCTGGTTTCATCGAGCTCATTGATTTGTTGTAATCAATTGATCTGTGCCTCAGTTAAAATTAGGCCAACTTCATGGGTTGTTCGCAGTGTTTGTATTTCCAATTCTATGGGAAAAATGGGTTGCTTGCCAAATACTAATTGATAAGGTGAGTAACCATGTTGTTCTGTAAGCCCACAATGCCTCTGGTAATCTGGCAGCCCAATCACGTCTATGTGACGCAATTGTTTTTGTTAGGATTTCTTCTATTATTTTATTACTGCTTTCTACCTGACCATTTGCCTATGGGTGGTATGGAGTAGTGATTTTATGCTGGACATGATAGTTTTTGAGTGTTGTAGCTATTTTGTTCCCAGCAAACTGTGGTCCATTGTCTGTAATTATATCTCTTGGAAGGCCATAATCACAAATATATGAAACAAGAACTGTATGACAAAATCTTCTGTAGCTCTCGGCAACGCCTCTGCCTCAACCCATTTGGTGACATATTCTGTTGCCACCAGAATATATGTTTTCTGGTTTGAGGGTGGGTTAATTGGTCCGACAAAATCAAGGGCCCATCGTTCGAATGGTTCAATGACTAACTGTGGGTTCAAGGGCATCTCATCGGACTAACCAGGGCGTCCGGCTCTCTGGAAACTGTCACAAGCTTGGATGAATTTCTTTGCATATTTGAAAATTGTAGGCCAATAATACCCTGTTTGCAACACCTTATGTCTAGTTCTGCGATTAGCGAAATGTCCGCCACATGGTCTGTCATGGCAGGCTTTTAAAATGTCGAAGATTTCATCCTCTTGAACGCATCTTCTGATATGCATGTTTGCCCCTGTGTGGAACAGGTAGCCTCCAACCCACAAGAATCGAGCACTCCTCTGAGCAATCCGTTTCCGCTCATTAGGGGTTAGATGTTTCGGTAGTTTACCTACTGCTAGGTAATTGGCAACATCAGCATACCAGGGTGCTTGAACAGCCACATCAAATAGTTGCTCGTTCGGAAACTGATTTTCCACTGCTACTGCATCAATTGGCTTTGGAATTCTTGAGAGAAAATCGGCTACAGGATTTTCTTTTCCAGGTCAATCCTTGATTGTAATATCAAATTCCTGCAATAAATTCAGCCATCTAGTTATTCTTCCATTTGTGATAGGCTTGTTTGCTAAATATTTTATGGTAGAATGATTTGTATCAAGATAACAGGATATCCAGTAATGTAATGTCTAAACTTATTGACAGCATGTATTACAGCTAGAAATTCTTTCTCAGTAACAGTGTAATTTAATTCAGCAGGGGATAAATTTTTGCTAATATAATAAATTGCGTATGGTTTTTTATCCTCTTCCTACCCAAGGACTGCTCCAATGGTTGTATCTGAGGCATCACATGATATTTGAAATGGCAAATCCCAATTTGGTCCTCGAAGGACTGGGCTGTGGACACAAGCTTCTTCAGATCCTGGAAAGCATGCTCACATTTTTCTGTCCAAAGAAAATCAATGTTACCAGTTAGTGCATACAAAGGTGCAGCAATATGCAAAAAATGTTCTATAAACCTCCTATAATAACCAGAAAATCCAAGAAAACTGCGTACCTCCATTTGAGTGGTAGGAGTGGGAATAAGCAAAATTATTTGGATTTTGGCTGGGTCTACCTGAATGCTAGCTGCTGAAATAAAGTGTCCTAGAATAAGTCCTTCAGTCATCATCATATAGCATTTTTCATGGCTTAAACAAAGCCTGGTAGCAATGCAGCATTGTAGGACTTTTTCCAGTGTATCCAATGCTGGATCGAAATCATCTCCATACAGTGTAAAGTCATTCATGTATACTTCAAGTCCTTCATTTATTAAGTCTGCAAAAATGCTGAGGATAGCCCTTTGGAATGTGGCGGGAGCATTGCATAAGCCAAAAGGTAAAACTCTGTAGGAAAATGTTCCCCACGGACAAGTAAAAGTGGTTTTGTCTTGGTCTTTAGGAGCAATCTGAATCTGATTGTATCCACTGAAGCCATCTAGGAAAGAAAAGAATTTCTTTCCTGCCAAAGTGTCTAATACTTGGTTGATGAATGGGAGGGGGAAGTGGTCTTTTTGTGTTGCTTTATTTAGCTCTCTGTAGTCCACACAAATTCTCCATTTCCCATTCTTTTTTGGTACCACCACAAGCAGAGAGACCCATTTACTATCAGAGATAGGATAGATGAAATTGACATCTAAAAGTTTCTAAAGTTCAGCTTTTACCACATCCTTTAGATGAGGATTAAGTCTCCTCTAAGGCTGGCGAACAGGTCTCACATCTTTTTCTATGTAAATGTGGTGTGTACATAATTGAGGGTCAATTCCTTTCATATCAGGATAGTCCCATGCAAATGCTTCTTTATATTTCCTCAACAGATGGATGAGCTTCGTTTCTTGTTCGGAGGTGAGGTTGGCATTAATGTTTAAGGTCTTTCCTGGTTCGATTTCCACAATTTTACTATTTGCAACAGAGGTAACAGGTATCGTTTGATCATGTGTATCTTTAAGAGGATCTTCTTCTAATTCGTTATCAAATGCTGCCTCTATCATGTGACACTGTGTGTGGGATCTGAATTCAGTTTGACTAATAAATTTATTAATGGCATCGTCCTCTGTCTGATCTTTAAAATCAAGTGCCTCTTGTATAGTTAATGGAGATCTAATGTTGTCAGTAAGGTATGATACAGGGTGCTTATTAGTTTTGATCATTGTGACACTTGGCTGTGCTGGAGGGTATAAGGCTAAGTTCTTGATATTTGCTCCCCTCGTTATGGTCATATTGCCTTGTCGGCAGCCAATATAGGCATCGGCAGTTGCAAGCCAAGGTCTTCCTAAAATCAATGGGTGTCCATCAAGTCGGCTTTTGGGATTTATTATCAAAAAATTGGTCGAATATTCCCAGGAGTCAACAGATACCATGACATCATGTAGTGTGCCCTCTAGCCTAACCACAGATCGGTCAGCCAGCTCTAACAAGGTAGAGGTGGGTTCTACAGATGTAATGCCTAGCTTTTGGCAAGTAGTAGTTGTTAAGATGTTGATTGCAGCTCCTAGATCAACTAAGGCATTAGGGAAGGTTTGACCATAAATTTGTACGGTGACTATTGGATTTCCTGGGTCTTCGTATTTAATGGGTGTTTCTTTTCCTGATAATAAGTCAGATAGAGTGCCAACTACTTGGACTCTTGGATTATTTGCTGCATTCCTCCTTGGTTTCTTTACACACAATTCTTTGATAGTCTTTGCATATATCGGGATATCTTGAATAGCTTGGAGGAATGGAATTTTTATGTACAAATTTTGTAATTCTCCCAGAATGTCAAAATCAGGATATTGTGTAGGTCGAGGTATGATTAATCGTTCTGGGAATGGGGGAGAGGATGTGGTTGTTTGATTATGAGTTTTTTGTTTGTTCACATGCTCTTCTTGTGACAGATGTTCTCTGGGTAACTGATTTTCAACATGGGCTATCTTATCTCCCTCAGTTTCAATAATACACCCAGATCTTAGCTAAAGATCATTACACTCCCTCAGATCAGCTCCTATTTCTGATGTTTCTACTATTTGGACAGATTGGACCGGTCTGTTATTTGGATTGGGGTTAGGTTGGGCTAGGAGTTGCGGTCTCAGATTAGACTAGGGATTTTGTTGTAAGGCTGGCAGTGTAGGTTGAGGGAGCGGCATGGTTCCTACTCGCTGATGCATCGGTCTTTGCCATTTTGTCTGCCAGACTGAACTTTGTGAAGTAGGGGAGTCCATTGTGGTGGGTATGCATTACTTTGCCAATATGGAGGGGTATAGGGAAGATTCGGCCAACCAGATTGGCTTGCCTGATTCAACCACGGGGTTGATGAAGGAAATGACCTTCGTGACCAGTTTGGAAACAAGGGTTGGGATTGACTTTGCCACATATTATATTGTTGAGCATTATACTGCGGAGACTGAAAAGAAGAGGTTGGGTCTGAAAACATACCAGATTGTCGCAGCTGCCACTGGTGGCACTGGTTGAGCAAATATACCGATTCTGGCTCTTCTTCTGCTTCCTTATATACTGTTTTTAATTCGGGAAGTGAGGGACAACTTTCCGTAAGGTGATCTTTTGTGCAGATGGCGCATGTTCGGACTGCATCTAGTGGACACTCCTTATGGCTATGTTTCTTTCTGCATCAGGGACAAAAGATTGCCAAATTCTGCTCTGCCTCCATTTGCTTCTGCTTGGCCTGCATAACATCAAGTTGTGTAGTTAGCGTCCCTAGTATATCAGTTTTAAAATTTTCCAATAAATTTCCAATTTCTGCATGCGCTACTCCTTCTGTCAAAATTTTATTATCTCTTACAAACCAATCATGTTTTGCCGATTTTAATCTTGTGCTGCCTCTCGAGCTCCTGATACATAAGTCAATAATGTCAGCAAAATTTTCCTGATAAATATCTCCTTTTCCCATAATGTTTAATGTTTCAATCCATTATTCCTTCATGCCCCTAATCAATGCTGTTTTTAACACATTATCAGGTAAAGGTAGTGATGCATAAAGAGATCTTTGAATGTTATACTGAAAACGTTCCACATACTCCTCTAACGTTTCATTTGGTCTAGCTACCATCTAGAATATTTCATCCTTCAGTTCTCTAGACTTGCAATAGTCCTGATATTTTTTTAGAAAAGATTCTTTCATTTGATCCCAATTATTTATAACCCCACCACCTAATCCCATAAACCATCATAAGGCAACCCCTTTTAATGTAGAGGGAAATAATTTTAGTTTCTGGGGGTCAGTGGTGTAATCATATCCCCTACACAGCACATCGAACTCAAATAGAAATGCATCCGGATCTTCTGATGTAAGACCGTGGAATGTAGGGATATGTTGAAAAGGGATTGCTTTCATGGGTGCATTTGCTACAGTATCCACTATGGGGTATTGCAATGTAGAGATTTGGGTGTTTGGCTGGTTTTGAGCCATTTGGTCGAGTATATGCCAATAACCTTCTGGGATATCTAGGAGGGTATTCCTAGGTTGAGAAGGAATGGATTTAACAGGAATAGTTTTAATACCACTTCCTCTGTCTAGGATAACGAGAGTGCCTAATGTCTGAGGAGATTGAGTTTCTTCAACAATGATTTATGCAGCACTTCCCTTGTCTGGGTTGTTCAATGGCTGAGTTGTCCCAAGAGGAGACCTCGGTTCCTCAGTTTCCCCTGTCTCTCCTCCTCCTTCACAAAGATTGTTGAAATTCCCTTCTTGCAATAGTTCTGGAGTAGAATTTTCAATTTCTTGAAAGTCCTACTCTTCAGTTTGACTATGCACCTCAGCAAAGGCTACAGATGGTGATCCTGTGGCCTGAAGGGAACTAGTAGGCTGTCTAGAAATAACTTTTTTGGGCCCTACTGAAGGCTGAGATTCTGCTTTCTTGAAGATTTCGTCTATGAAGGTTGATCGGCCAAGGGTCATCGGCCCCTTAGCTTTTGCTGGCTTAGGTAGAGGTTTGGAATTCTTTTCTGGCTTTTTCTGCTTAGTCATGCACAAATCAACTGCTAGATTCTACCCAAACAAGACAGCCGCAAATCTGTAAGAAAGCGGGTAGGGGAGCAGGGTTGTTACATGCTCCACACGTAGGTTCTTACCTTCTATTTTTAAAACCCAATTCTTCCCTAACAGTTTCTTACACTACTCTGGAAAGAAACAAATGGATACACTCTTTCCCCGGCAACGACGCCAAAATGTCGAGCTATAAAAAGGGTCTCTTTCACCTCTAGTTACCTCACATTAATTTTTCAATCCAGGAATGTTTTGTTATTTCAAAGAGTGTCTCAGTCTGAGGCTAGAAATTGCCAGAGTAATGCTAGTAGTACAGTGCTTAAAAATACAAGAGTAAACGGATGCTTGTTTACAACAAACTACTTCAAAAGATCAAACTAGACATTTAGAAAACTAAGCAATTTATCAGTCAAGGGTTCAGTAGCAGTAACTCATCCCTTTGTAAACTGATGGAACTAAAGTAAATCAGAGAAAAGATCGTGGATCTGGGAGCCGAGCAGTAAATGTCAGTGCTCACTACAGCCTTGGATCGTTCTTCACACCAAAATAACAATTGACAGGAAAGGGAACGACAGATAAGAAATGGAACAACAAATAAGAAATAGAACAGCAAGTCTGAAATGGAACAGCAAACAGGAAACTGTAACAGCAACTAAGTCTAACAAACAGTAACACCTTAATCTACAAGATCAAATGCATGAATCGTGACCTACAAGAATCAAATGGCAATCCTTCACTCTTAAGGACGAATTGAACAACACACCAAAATGGAACAGCACTGATTAATGATGAATTATAGAACAACGCTTTGAAAACCATATATGCACATGGCACACCTTAATAGTAACCTGACCTTGGTAGACTAGTTATCAATCTCAGTTATAAAAGATTACGACCGTGTTTCAGAATGGAACAACAATGTCTATAGATCCAACAATCACAAAGAATATAATCGCTAAGATGAATTCCGTAATATCAATGAATAAGTGCACAGCACAGAGGCTCTGTAATTGAACAGCAACAATATTTTGTAAAGACCGACAGTATTATGTCAACACTTAAAAGAACAGTGATACGTTGCCAAGTTAATGCAATAGTTCTGTCTTTAGAAACTTTAACAAATCAAACATAACAGAGCATGTGATGTAAACTAACAAAACATATCAGATTACCAAATAATGTTGATAAGAAAACCACGCATAAACCAAACGTAATAGTACAAGAGCAAGTGTCCTCTAGGGCTGGGCCCTTAGCCTCCAGGGGTACACCGCTTGAAGTTATTTCAGACTCGGAGATGAAATAGCAACCGAGTTTTTATTAATGCATAAAATGGAATTACAGTAGATCAATTCTCAACGAGACTCGATGATCAAAGTTTCAATCTTCAAAGAAATTACATAAAACATAAGGACTCGACTGGCCCCTCAAGCTAACAGTGTTGCCCTTTTATAATGGTGAAGGCGGAGATGTCTAGGTGCAAAAAATAGTTAAAGCAACGATCCCTCAGGATCAAGGGATCCTGAGGGATTTGCCGAACCGTTAGTCCTTAGTTATCTCTTTTCTTTCTTGCGTCGAGCCGATATCTCCACTTCCTTTCCAGGGCTGATTCGGTTTGATTTGTTTTTCCTTGTCAGCATACGGTTCCTCGTCAAAGGGACAGCGATTAACCTGTCCTTGTCCTCTCCTTTGGAAGGACAAATTTTTCGTTTTTCCTTCTTCCTGCATAAGAGAATGACAATTGTCAGTGTTCTCGTTTTGCACATTAATCTTACAAGTTTTATTACAATCCCTTATCATTTTCCTAGTTCATGATGCAAAAGGTTTGTAAGTTCTAATGAAAAGATGCTGAAATAATTACCAAAAACATACCTTCTTTAGTACTCCACAGAAGCTACCTTGGCAATAGGAGAAAAAATATCACGAAAATCAATTATCGACACCTGGGAATAACCTTTTGCTACCAACCAAGCTTTGCATTTATCCACCTTTCCTTCTGCATTTGTCTTCTTCTTCAACACCCATTTGTTGCCAATGGGTTTCCTTCCATCCGACAACTCCACTAGATCCCATGCCTCATTTTTGTGCAAAGATGCCATTTCATCAACCATGGCCTCTTTCCAAAGTTTTCCATCCTCTGAATCTACTACTTCCTTCACAATTTTGGGATCATAACCAGTGATAGATAAAGAAAAATTTGAACAGAAAGAAGATGAACTATACCTTTCTAGTTTCCTTCTTTCTCGAAGTGATCTTCTCACACCTAGAGTTTGTGGCTCTTCATCTTCTGATTCCTCCTCTGTTGTAGAGTCTGATTCTTCCTCCTTTAGCTCAAACTCTATCTTCTCAGGTTCCTTTGGTTGGACTTCATGTTTAATAACATCTTTTACCTCTCTGAACACCAGATCTCGGTTGTACACAACCTTCCTTGTTACTAGGTTTCAAAGCTTATAACCCTTTAAACCATCCTTATACCCGATAAAGATGCACTTTTTAGATTGACTATCCAACTTGGTTCATTTCTCCTTCGGAACATGTACATATGCATCACATCCAAATACCCTCAGATGTGAAAGAGAGGGTTTCTTAGCTGTCCATATGTCTTGTGGAGTCTTATCCTCCAATGCTAATGAAGGTGATATATTGACCAGGTAACATGCTTTCTCCACTGCCTCTACCCAAATTCCTATCGTAACCTAGCACCACTAAGCATGCTTCTTATCCTTTCCATGAATGTCTTGTTCATTCTTTCTCCAACTCCATTTTGATGAGGTCTATATGGAGTAGTCTTCTGTCGTGCTATACCACACTTCTTACAGAATTCTTCAAATTCCTTACTACAAAAATCTCCACCGTTATCTGTCCTCAGCACCTTTATCTTCCTCTCTGTCTAGTTTTCCACCAGAGCCTTATATTCTTTAAACTTATCAAAGAATTCAGATTTCTTCCTAAGGAAATATATCCATCTATTCCTTGAGAAGTCATCTATAAATGATACATAGTACATAGACTTACCCAATGGTGGAACCTTCACAGGACGAAACACATCACTGTGCACAAGCTCTAATATCTGTTTCGCCCTGTTACCACCAGAGGGGAAGCTCACCCAATTCTGCTTCCCATATACACAATTTTAACAGAAATCAAAATCTAGATAGCTGTTACTCATACCTTCTACCATACCTTTACCATGAAGTATTCGAATGCCCTTCTATCCAATATGTCTAAGCCTTTGATGCCACAACATGGTCTTCTCTCCAGAGACCACTAGATTTTCTGCTCCACTTTTAGGAACCATAGAACTGTTGCACCCATCAACAATAGTGCTACCTTACAGCTTGTATAGAGTTCCAATGCAAACTCCCCACATCAATACCAGTGATCCTCAAACCATCTTGTAGGTATCCTTCTCAAACACTATTTTTACACCTACACCATCCAACTTGCTTATAGAAATCAGATTTTTGGCCAATGCAAGAATATGTAGAACACCCAGAAGTGTTCTAACCCTTCCACCTTGCAACTTCAAATTACTTTTCTACGACCAACTATTCTAGCCTTCCTATCATCCCCTAAGAAGACATCACCACCATCGTATTTCTCATACCCGCAGAACCACTCAATATGGGGAGTGAAGTGAAAGGATGCACCTGAGTCAATCAACCATGCCTCATGATCTACATGTCTACTTGAAGAAGCCAAGTACACATCCCCACCTTCATCTGAGGTGGTTTTCGCCTCTGCAGAAGGAGAATCATCATATCCCTTTCCTTTGTTAGGAGCTTTAGATTTACAATCCCTTTTGTAGTGCCCTTCCTTTCCACATTTCTAGCACACCACCTTTACAAGTTTTCCTGGAGATTTAGATGTCCCTTTAGATTTAGATCTCCCACTCGATGAATTATTTTTGTTTTTGTTCTGGGACCATCCTCGTACAGACAAGGTATCACCATTTTGGCTCTCCATATTTTTCTGTCTCATCTCCTCCGTTAGCAATGATGAGACTATTTCATCAAACTGCAAGGCATTTTCATTGCTAGCTATTCTAATAACTAGTTTATCCCATGCATCTAGTGGAGAACACAATAAACTAATGCACTTACCTTCATCTGAAATTTTGATATCAACAGACGGTAACTGACTTACCACAGTATTAAACACATTCAGATGCTCTGTCACCAAGTCTCCATCTTTCATCCTCAGGTTATACATCTTTTTCCATAGGAAAAATTTATTCACCAGAGACATAGATTAGTATAAAGTCCCTAACTTGTCCCATAAAGCCTTCGTTGTATCTTCCTCTGATACATTCAACAATACTGAATCTGAGACACACAATCGTATTGTTCTCTTTGCCTTCCAATCCAAATTCTTCCATTCTTCATCAAACATTCTCGTTGGTTTAGTACCCGGATCTACCACGATCCAATGATCTTTATCCACCAACAAATCCTCTATCTTGATTTTCCACAACTCAAAACTCTAACCATTAAATTTCTTGATCTCTATCTTTTCACTACTCGCCATCTTCTTTCACCACCAGAATCGATTCCGTAGATATCCCACTGAACGGGGTCTACCACAGGCCTGAGTGAAACCCATCAACAATAAAGGCATCCCCTTGAAACCAAAACATCTCTGATACCAAATGTAAGTTTTAACCTCGTACAAAAATTACCTACATACGAATTTTAAAACACAGAAAATAAACAATGTGAGAGCATAACACATAAAACACATATACATAGAGATATTCCCCTGGATCCCAAAACCAGGACTACCATCTTGATTTTTCATTATGTTCCTTTCAATGTTACAACACATATTTATACATGCCGAAGCATCCAATACCATGGACCGAAAAAACATTGCGTCCAAAACCATGTGCAAAAATCATGCACAAAACCATAGGTAGGTCTGCCCAACCTAATAGGCTAGTCATGGAAAGAATAACACAACCCAACAGTTCCTTGATTTTGACTCTTCATCCAATAAATCCCTAAATTTCAAAACCCTAGAGCTAAACATACCTAGTCTAATATCTTTTTCGCATTTCAGTCATATTTGGCTGTGAGCTTTATAGAGAGATACCTCTCTGGTTTAGCAGGGCTAGTTATTGAACCCTAAGTGGTTTTAGGTTACCTCCTTCAATCTCCTTTCTCGGCCCTGGGATATTATGGAGGATAACAAGTAGGATTTCCCTTCTAACTCCATTTGTATCCTCAATTGGCTTGCATTTAGTGAGGAAGAAATTCTTTTTAGCTGTGAAGGCCTCTGTCTTATCCTCCTTGCCCCACCTAACTCCTAATGTCAATGTGGTCACCCTGCTAATGATTTATGCATTCAGATGGATGGAAATCTCTCTCACAATGGTGGTGGAACTATCTTCCCCCTGAGATCAAAGGGCCATGGAAAATTCGTGGGTTATTTCATCATCATATCCTTCAATTTTCTCAAGGAACCCCATCCACTCTTGACTTGTGAAATGCATCTGACAGAAGGATCTTTGTGGATTCCTTTTGAGTATGTGGGTTCCCTTCTACTAAAACCACCTCCCATGTGCTCTATTATGGCTTCTCTAAGTTTATTTCACTGGACTTTCTCTCAATTATCAATTTTTGGATAGCCTAGGGTTTCAAAATAAAGATGAGAGGAATGGTGTTCTTCTTTTGACCAAATGTACAAAAATTATATGCCACACTAGAAACAAAGTCATTCTTCTACAATCATGCCTTTAACACATAAAATAAAATTGGGTTTGAAAGATCTCAATTTTCAAGGATTTGCTATAGCTTGCAAAAAATGGCCTAGTTTTCCAAGCATTAAAGGTCAATTAAATTCACTACTTACCCTTCCCTTGGACACTCCATAGATTTTTGGGTTTTGGAGGAGAATTCAGACCAAATCGAGTCCTTTTCACCTGTTGGGCCAATCCTGTAGCAACAGGTTACAATCGTATAGTAGTCATGTCCAATCTTGTAGCACTAAACTCAAGTCTTATAAAATATTATTTGGCCCTGTACCACCTTTGTAGCAGAATAATGGATCCCTCGTGGTAGCTAGCTTGACTCTTTGATGAGGTAGTGGGCCTCTTTTATCGTTTTTTGGAATGAACTCTTGGTAAAAATGAGGTTTGGGCTCGTCCTTTATTCCTTTTGTGGTTTGGTGGTTGGCTCAGTGAATTGTATGAGCTAACACCCACCTACCACCTTCATAATTTCTCAAAGACCCATTTTCCCTAGGGGGGATTCATTCAATGAACCTCTAACATATCACATGCATTCGTGGCATACTAAACAATACCCCTAATTTGACTACATATTGGATAATACCTTTGAAAATCAGATTATTTAACCCCCTACCAAAATGAATCCAATACATCTTACCAATTTTGAAACCCCTACTTTCACTAGATATCGTAGGTATCCATTTTTTCATTAACATTTTTTATACCCCTTTATATTTTTTCATTACATTTGAGCTCCATTTTTTACAATTTCCAATATAAAAATCGTTCACCCCCTATATATCCCCCAATATATTATGTCATTTTTTCCTCAATATATATCCCCCAATATGAACCCACATAGTATGGTATTTTCCCCCAGTGATGCCCCCATGGTTAGCCCACTCCTCAAAATTATCACCCTTTTCTTCATTTACCCATAGTGCATGAGAGAGGAAATTTACTTCACTTAACTATTCGATGGTGGCCAAGAGTGATGGCCACCTTTAGCCTACAAAAACCTCGCTCATACATTTTAGACATTTTTGAACTGTCATGCACTTAAAGGAAGAGGTGAGGAGTTTTATACCCATGCCTACCTAATTGTCTTTGACTACTTTTTCATCTACATGCTACTTCATAAATGGTGGTTGATCTAGTAACTCTTTGAGGTTCCAATTCCCATAATAGTTTCTCCATGCTTTGCCTCTACTTTGGAAAAAAGTTGTATATATTTTTTGATATCTACTTGATTGATCGAGGCCTTTCGCTACAAGTTCTGCTGATGGTGGACCAAGTTGTTGCTATTAGAGATGAACAATGAACCTCTAGTAATTTTCCAAACGTTTTGTGACTTCCCATGACCAAGGAGATGATCAATCAATGCTTCATGACGGGCAATTATTCATTCTAGTGCTTCCAAGTTATTTCAACTATGGTCCTATAGGATTTGTGTAGACTGCTACCTGATTGGATTTCTTCCTGTAGCAGTGACACATACCCCTCTATGATCATAATAACCTTCATATAATGCATCCCAAAACTCTGATAATTTTGTTTTAGCTCATGGAAAAGGATCATACACCTTGGTTGTGGTGAAAATAATGAAAGAAGGGGTGAAATGGGGTTTTTTTACGGACAAAGATGGATATTTGGGTGGAGAAGTGGGTAAATGGTGTCATGGATGGGTGATGGTGGTGTCGTGGAATTTTCCTTTCTTTACCCCATGAAAAACATATGTCTTGAACACTTTTCCTATGTCTATCATAATCCTATAGAAAATTTGGACAATCTTGTAGCATTTCAGGAATTAGGCAGAATTGAGTGAGATAGTTTACTTGGTGATGGAGTAACTTGGGGAGGTTGAAGGAATGATTGACATGGAGATGGAAAGCCTGGTGGGTGGACAATTGGAGTGTGGATGTTGCTTACATTGATTGTTTTCCTTCTTTTTCTGTGGTTGGAACCCTACAAAAACATGTTATAAATAGTGATGTAAGGGTTCCCTGACTTTCCCTTTATTATTTTCCTTTTCTCATTTTTCCATCATTTTCATTTTTTATTTTTTCTTGAGACCTATAGGTTGCCTCAAAAGAGGTTTTCAACCTATAGAACTGCCTCAGGTGCCTCAAAGGAGGTATTCACCTAGGGATGTTTTCATTTATTATTTTATTTTACTCTTGGACTGCCTCATATTTGTTTTCAACCCTAGAGTTAGCGTTAGGTGCCTCATGGAGGTTTCCACCTAGGCTCTTTTATTTTTCTTCTTTTCTCCTTTCTTTTCTCTCTTTTTTCTTTCTTTCTTTATTCTTATGTTAATAAGAGGTTGGATGAACTAACAGCTACGAGACCCTCAATTACATTTAACTCCTTTCATGACCTAGAAAACTCTTCCTTTGACAAAAGCCTCTTGTACAACTTTAACTGGTAACCATTAGCTAACAATGGAATTCCTTATTCACCAATTGCTCATGTTTAGACAGGTCCATTCTCATGATTCTTTTCTACTAGATAAGGACCTAACCCTATTTTCATAAAGTTTCCTTTGAAATACTTGAACCTAGAATCACACATAAGGGCCCAATCACACTCTTGGAAGGTATTTTCCCTGATGTTCTTATCATTCGAAATATTCATGTACAATTGGACCACCTCAGTGTGCATGAGAACCTATAATCTGAACTCATCCAAACCACTAAGCTGGAGCAACCTTTCTTGATGAGTTGTAGTGATGTCTAAATCCAACTTTGATGTCATCCTTAAGGCATTGTACTCAAACTCAATGAAGAACAAATCCTTCTTGCTGTAAACTAGCTTAAAGGGGGTGAATCCAGTGGTGGTTTTCCAAATGGTATTATAGGTCCAAGTGACCTCTACAAGTCATGGTTCCCAATCCTTTTTGTTATTTTTGCCAACCTTAGTCAAGATGTTCTCCAAATCTCTTTTCATGACCTCCACCTGCCCATTTGCTTGAGGATGATATGTAATCTATTTTCTATGTTTTAATGCCACTGTATGATGCCCTCAATCAGATTTGAAGTAAATTGGGATCCTTGATCAATGACCAACTTCCTTGGGAATCCAAACTTATAAAGTATGTTTTTCCTTAGAAATTATTCCACCTTCTACTCGGTTTCTTCCTTTACTTCTTTTACTTCAACCCACTTTGTCAAGTAGTCAATGCACACGATGATGTATCTATCTTGCTCAGATGGGGGATGAATTGGCCCATTAAAATCCATTCCCCATTTCTCAAATGGCCCAAGATTCACTTGAGGTTGCAACAGAATTTTACCCTTGAGTGTAGGCTTTCCCATCTTTTGGAACACATCACATCTATTAGTGTATCTTCTAGTATCTAGGTGTAGTGTAGGCCAATAGTAGCCAGCTTGGAGAATTTTAATGGTCGTTCTCTTAGCAGAAAAGTGGCCCCCATAGTGTCCATCATGGAATTCTGAGAGGATGTCAAAGACCTCATCCTCCCTTACACATATTCTTAAGATATGGTCTAGTCCCAATTTGAATAGATTTCCCCCAGTCTAGGTGAAAGGGGCTCTTTTTCTAACAATCTTTATCTTCTCCTTGGGGGATAAATTAGGAGGGAATCTCTGAGCAACCAAGAAATTTTCTATGTCAGCAAACCAAGAAGAGTGTAATGAAATCGAAAAAATGTTATCATCTAGAATTTTATCATTTATCATGTCCTCATTTCCCACAGGCAATGTTAGTCTAGACAAAAAAATCTGCAACCACATTTTCCTTTCCTCACTTGTTAATAATGGTTAGATCAAATTATTGTAAAAATAATAAGCATATAATGATCCTAGCATTAACATCAAGTTTATTCACTAAATATTTAAGTGTTGTACGATCAATATGAACAATGAATTGGTATCCAATGATATAATGCCTAAACATTTTCAAGGAGTTCACAACAACTAAGAGTTCCTTTTCAGTAATTGTGTAATTAAGTTCAGTGCTAAAAAGGTTCTTACTGATGAAATATATGGCATAAGGTAATTTATCTTCCACTTGTTCGAAAGATACTCCTACATCTTTTTCCAATGCATTTGTGTGGATGTGGAAAGGTAATGCCCAATTTATGGCCTCTAAGAATTTTTTCAGTGGTCAACTTCTCTTTTAGTTATTCAAATGCCTCTTGAAATTTATTTTTCCAACAAAAATATGAATGTTTAGTCAACAATTCTAACAAAGGTGAAGCCAACTTACTAAAATCCTTAATGAATATCTTGTGATATCCATCTAGTCCAAGGAAATTTCTAACATCCACGCTTGCTTCCAAGGCACAGGGACCCTTCCGATAATGACAATATTGCTAAGGTCAACATGGATCCCTTCCTTAGAAAGTAAGTGACCTAGGAAAATCCCTTCATTCATAAAAAAAGCGCACTTTTCAAGGCATTGTGATAGATTCATTTCAATGCATTTCTTTAAGACTTTACACATGTTGGAAGGAGCTTCTTGGAAATCATATCCATATGGGGTGAAGTCATCCATGTAGATTTCAAGTATGTCATGAAAAAGGTAAAACAAATACTCAAGACTTCCCTCTGGAAGACAGTAGGGGCATTGCACAAACCAAATGTAATGACCCTGTAGGAGAAGTTCCCCCATGGGCATGTAAAGTTGGTATTGTTATGAACCTCAAGGCTGATCTGGAACTAATTATATCCACTAAATCCATCCACGAATGAAAATAATTTATTCCCTACAAGACTATCCAAGACTTGATCGATAATAGGAAAAGGAAAATGGTATTTATTTTTGGCCTTGTTGAGCTCGCTATATTCAACACAGATCTTTCGCTTCCAAAGAGGGATATCCTCTCACTATCTGAAATGGGGTAGATGAATCTTGCATCCAACAATTTTGCAGTTCCTATTTCACAGTGCCTTGAAGGGAATGATTCATTATCCTCTGCAGTTGGCACATAGGTTTACATCCCTCCTTAAATAAAATATGATGGGTACAAACTGAGGGATGTGCCCACTTCATTTACTTCTAGTCCCAATCAAAAGAATCAATATGTTGTCTTAATATAGTGCATAGCTACTCTTCTTGCTCTACTGAGAGGGAAGGGTTGATTTTTAGAGTTTTGGATGGACTGATTTCTATAACCTTAGCATGCTCTAGATCAAAATTGGTAGCAAATAATTCATGACATGGATTGTTCTTAGATTTACCTAAGGATTCTCCCACTATCTCATCAATTGGCATGGAAGTAGGACAGTGATTCTGCAATAATCAATAAGGTGCATATATATATATATATATAGATGCACACACAGTGAGCTCATTATTCTATATGCTCTTGCTTTAATACGTGTATTTTTGTTTTAGAATTTTGTGCTGGTCATGGATTCTATCATTTGGAAAATTGAAAGGTTTGTTCTATTATGTAGCATGATGTTTCTGGTTCAACTCAATGTATGAAGCTTTCTATACCAAGGTTCTGTGGGTGGGTATCGTCGTTTAGAGCGCACTGTGTAGCTTGATTCCATTTTTATTTGAAAAAACTAGAGTTTATATCTTTATCGATAGGCCATTGTATCCTCGGTTTGCCATTAACAGGATAACCCCAATATCTTTAGTTGTTGAAGCAGTGGACTAACATATTCAGGAATAAGGTTTGTTCTATTATGTAGCATGATGTTTCTAGTTCAACTCAATATATGAAGCTTTCTATACGAAGGTTCTGTGAGTGGGTATCTTCGTTCAGAGCGCACCGTGTAGCTTGATTCCATTTTTATTTGAAAAAACTAGAGTTTATATCTTTATCGATAGGCCATTGTATCCTCAATTTGCCATTAACAGGGTAACCCCAATATCTTTAGTTGTTGAAGCAGTGGACTAACATATTCAGGAATCCATAGATTTTTATGGGCATTTATTTCAAGGTCTTTATGTTAAATATTTGGTTGTTTTCGCGGAAAGGAAGAGTTGGGAAGGAGTATAGTGGCCCTCTTAAATTATACCAGCTAAAACCCAAGAAGAAACGTGTAACTTGGATCCTTGGAGTCATTGGGCTCTGTGCCCTTTTCTACCTCTTGGGTGGATCTTAAAATACTTGGTCTCCTCCACCGTCTCAAGCTTCTGGATTGAGCAAGGCCAATGTGGGTTGCATTAATACTTTAACTCTCATCATGTCTCCTTCATTTGTTTCCTTCGATTCTGAAGCTCATTATGTAGTTGGGGAGAATGAGATTTCAAAAGGCAGTGGATCATTTGAGTCTCGTCGTATCAAGTAGAGTGAGTATACTCCCTGTAACGATCCAGTGAGATCTCGTAAGTTCAATAGATAAATCCATTGCCCATACAAGGAGGAAGCTTTGAAATGCCCAAGTTACAGAGCATATATGTTTAAGAAACAACATCAGAGTTTAACAAAGTATCGGTGGTATTTCTGTGAGAAAGGGATTTCAATTCCGTTAGGACCGAGGAGACTCAACACTATATGCTTTTGTTTATTTGTGTTAGAGACTATGCCTATGGTTTATGGTCCATCGACCATTTAACTCTCTCCAAATGATGGTTTATTTTTCAATAATAATGATGCAACAAGAGTAGGAAGATCTAGCTAACATTCTTTTCTTGTATCGCAGCCCATTGCAGATCATAGGGTCCCTGTGGATGCATATGGAGGTACAGAGAATGTTGTATGAACCACTAGAGGTAAGGGCTATAGTTCCTTTCTCGGCTTCCATTCGTTGCACATGACTCTGCTATGCTATAGACAAGTCCGAAATTACAATGTCACATTGATTATGTGCCTCTCTTTTGAGCAGGTCCAAAGACACTTGCAAACTCGCATGGAGGTAACATAAGAGTACTTGTACGCAAGGGAAACTGTAGCAAGTTACAACCTAGGCCAGGAATTGTGGCCAACTCGAATTTCCATTTCCCAATTTCCGAAGTTTTTTATGGGTATTTATTTCAAGGTATTTATGTTGAATATTTGTAGGAAGGAAGAGTAGGGAAGTAGTATAGTGGCCCTCTTAAATTATACCAGTTAGAGCCCAAGAGGAAACGTATACCATGGATCCTTGGAGTCATTGGGCTCTGCGCTACTTTCTACCTCTTGCGTAGATGTTAGAATGCTTGGTCTCCGCCATGTAAAGCTCCTAGATTGAGCAATGTCAATTTGGGCTGCAATTCCTTAATTCCGATAGTTTCTTCTTCATTTATTTCCTTTAGATTTTGGAGCCCATTATATAGTTGGGGGAAATTAGGCTTCAAAAGACAGCAAAACATTTGAGTCCAGAGATATCAAGTACAATGAGTATACTGCCTATCGTGACCCAGTGAGATCTCGTAAGTTGGATAGAAGGGGTTGATAAACAGATAACGCCATTGCCCAGACAAGGAGGAAACTTTGAAATGCATAGTTTACAGAGCATATCAATTTACAAAACACCATCGGATTCTTGACAAAGTTTCTATGGTGTTTTTGTGAAAAACGGATTTCAATTCTGTTAGGACTGAGGTGAGTCGAGACTGTGTGCTTGGGTTTATTTCTATTAGGGACTGCGGATCTGTTTTATGGTCCATGGACCATTTTATCCTCTCCAAATGATTGCTTATTTTTCAAGACTAATGAGGTAATAAGAGAAGGGAGATCTAGCTGACATTCTTTTCATGTATCTAACCACACTGCAGATCACGAGGTCCTTGTGGATGCAGGTGGAGGCACAACACCGCTAGAGGTAAGGGTTGTAGTTCCTTTCGTGGCCTCCATTCATTGTACATGACTCTGCTATGCCATATAGAAATCTAAACTTAAAATTTCGCATTGATTTTGTGCCTCTCTTTTCAGCAGGTCCAAAGACACTTCCAAGTTTGTAGGGAAGTAACAGAGAAAGTGCTTGCAGCTAGTTCAACAGAAATCAAGGGAAACTCTAGCACGTTACAAAGTGGGGTCAATCGGATTCGTTGGCCTCAATAGTTAAAAGCGAATGTTTTAAGTCTACATTTTTTTATTTGATTTTATCTGATATGCCTAAATTATCTTGGCTATTTCCAGGATAGGAAATTTCTCGTTAATAAGTCTAGCCATATGGCCACCTCACTTCGAATGAGAGTTCAGAGAAGATCCTGCATATAATTTGCAGGTTGGTGGTAGAAAACAATCGATGCATGCATATGATAAGGTAGTGCAGTTTCATCCAGAAGAAATAAGACAAGATATGAGGCTGCAAAACTTGGCAGGAGAAGAAAATATTCCTTCTCCTTTCTCTAGGACCAAGGACTCTTCAGTTGTTTTGCAAGAGAAGTATACTAGCTACATAGTACGAGCAGAAGAAAATGGAAATGACAAAAGGGGAAGTGTGGGAATGAATGGTGTGTTTGTTGTTTGGTGTGTGCTCTGTCTCTACATAAAGTAATCAGCCTTTTCTAGTGCTCTATCTCTGCATAAAAGTAATCAACATCTTTTCTGGTGCTCTATCTCTGCATAAAAGTAAGCCGCCTTTTTTTGGTGCTCTATCTCTACATAAAAGTAATCAGCCTTTTCTAATGCTTTATCTCTGCATAAAAGTAATCAGCCTTTTCTAGTGCTGTATCTCTGCATTAAAGTAATCAGCCATTTCTAGTGCTCTATCTCTGCATAAAAACATTTAGCTTTTTCTAGTGTTTTATCTCTGCATGAAAATAGTCAAATAAATGAGACAAACACAATTTAATATGAATAAATATAAAACATGTTCCAGTGGGAATAATAAATTTTTGAAATGGCAACTGGACTTGAATTCCAATGGTTATACCACCATATCCCCCCAGGAAAGGGAGGTTGATGTGAATGGTTTTGGATTGAGAAAATGAGCATTGTATCTCAATGTGGCTTAGTTTTTGGCACATATGAGCAACCAGTAACTGCGTTCATGAACGTGATTCATAGCCAGTAGCCATTGCATTATGGCTTTATACATTGTTGGGAGATGAGAGATCCTTTCTTCTTTTCCCCTTAAGTTTCAACCCTGATCGAGTCCTTTTCTAGTGTACCAATAAGATTGGAACCATTCTATAGAATGTACATTGATGTAAATAATGCCACTATACAACTATATACTCTGGAAATTCTTTGTCTCCGATTGTTCTTTGTACGACTGAGTTGGGTCAAGATTACTTTTAACATTGAAAATTTCATATAAATTACAATGCATGCCTAAGAGGTTTGGTTTGATCTATCTTCCAAAAAAACATTCATGTTAGCATGACAGAATTTATGTATATACTAACTAATATTGTATTTGTAAAGAATCTCCCGTACTTTTTCTGAATCTTGTGTCGCTGAAACTCAATATTCAAATTCTTGTGAAACAAATATTTTTGTTTAGCATGAACATACACACCAGTCTCTCTCCCTAGCCTTTACCTAAAAAGAAAGAGGTTGAAGTGACCTAATGAAAATATGGATTCGATAATGTAAGGCATTGTGAGTACTTAACGTGGGTGTATTGTTTCCTATTTAATCATAGCTTATTATTAATATGTTTCTGCGGAGTCATTATAAAATAGTTGACCAACAGGTAACAAAAAGTTCTCAATTTTGAGTTTGCAAAGCTAAGGGTTATAAATTTACTCCAGGCTTCTTCAACACTCAGTCAATGTTTATTAGGCACCCGCATTCTCCTTTAAGTCTGCATTGGCAACTTATGACATTTATATGAACATTGTGCTTATGGTTTATTTTTCAATAGTAATGATGCAACGAGGGAAGGAAGATCTAACTAACATTATTTTCTTGTATAGCAGCACATTGGAGATCTTAGGGTCCCTGTGGATGCAGATGGAGGTACAGAGAAGGTTGTATGAACCATTGGAGGCAAGGGATATAGGCTCTTTCTCGGCTTCCATTCATTGCACACGACTCTACTATGCTATAGACAAGTCTGAACTTAAAATGTCACATTGATTGTGTGCCTCTCTTTTGAGCAGGTCCAAAGACACTTGCAAAGTTGTAGTGAGGTAACATAAGAGTACTTGTGGTCAGTTCAAGAGTTAACGCAAGGGAAACTCTAGCAAGTTACAGCTTGGAGTCAATTGGATTGGTAGCTACCTGTTTGAGAAATTCTGATTTCACATCAAAAGTGAAAAGTGAATGTTTTAAGTCTATTTTTTTTTTTTTTTTACTATGCCTAAAATATTTTGTGTATTTCCAGAATATGAAATTTCCCATCGATTGGGCTATACTACAGACTCATCTGCATACACCTTCCTCACTTTGAACATTGAGAGTTCAACCACAGAAAATTTACAGGTTGGTGGTGGAAAACAGTCCAGGTATGCATATGATTCAATGGTGCAGTTTTCGCAGCAAGAAATAAGAAAATATATGAGGCTGCAAGAATTGGCAGGGGAAGAAAATATTTCTTCTTCTTTCTCTTTCTCTGGGACCAAGGACTCTTCAATTATTCTTATTCTGCACGAATTGTCTACTAGTGGCATGGTACACGCAGAAGAAAATGGCAATCCTTTGTCTGAAGAAAAAGGAAGCTTGTGAAGGAATGGCATGCTTTCTGTTCAACCCATGGTAACGAAATTAGCGTTTTCTAGTGCTCTATCTCTCCATAAAAGTAATCAACCTTTTCTAGTGCTCTATCTCCGCATAAAAATAAGCAGCCTTCTCTACTGCTCTATCTTTGCATGCATATAATCAACCTTTTCTAGTGCTCTATTTCCGCATGAAAATATTATATGAATCAAGTTAAAAAAAAAAAGCTCAGACAAGAATTAATGAATTCTCAAAATGGCAGTGGAATTGGACTGGAATTCCGATGGTTATACCAATATATCCACCATGGAAAGGGATCTTGATGTGAGTGGTTTTGGGTGAATCAGATGAGCATTGTATATCAATGTACCTTAGAATTTGGCACATATGAGAAAGCTGTAATTGCATTCATGAATGAGATTCAAAGCCAATGGCCATTGCATTATGGCTTTGTACATCACTGGGAGATGAGAGATGTTATCCTTTTCCCCCTTAAGATTCAACCTTGATCAAGTCCTTTTCTAGCGTACCAATAGGATAGGCAACATTCTATAGATGTATGATGATGTAAATATATACAACTATATACTCTGGAAATTATTTGTCTTTGAATTTTCTTTGTACGACTAAATTGGGTCAAGACTACTTTTAACATTGAAAAGCTCATATAAATTACATTGCATGCCTGAGAAGTTTGGTTTGCTCCATCTTCCAAAAAAAATCATTCATGTTAGCATGACAAAATCTATGTAGCTACTAACTGACATTGCATTTTTAAAGAATCTCATGTATGTTTTTTAAACCTTGTGTTGGTGAAACTCAATATTCAAATTCCCCTCAAACAAATATTCTGGTTTATCATGGGCATACACATAGGTCTATCTCCCTAGTATTTATCCAAAAAGAAAGAGGTTGAAGTAAGCTAATGAAAATATTGATTCGATAATGGAAGGCATTGTGAGTACTTAACATGGGCAGGTTGTTCCCTATTTAATCATAGCTTACTATTAATCTATGTCTGCAGAATCACTATAAAATGGTTGACCAACAGATAACAGAGAGTTCTCAAGTTTGAGTTTTTGAAGCCAAGGGTTCAAAATTTTACTTACTGCTTATTAGACACTCACTCAATGGTTATTACGCACCCGCATTCTCCTTCAAGTCTGCACTGGCGACTTAGGACATTTATATGAACACTGTGGTCAATGTCAATGATCACGGTATGAGAGAAGTTTGCAGCGTTAACATAAATATTCATCACAAACGTATATTATTGACATGTAAGCGCAAAGGAGATAGAAGAATACGCAAACTAAGAAAACGTCACTTTATAGGGTGAAAGAAACTATTAACAAATGGATTATGTACTTCCTATTCCATATAAGTGATGGTGGAATTTCGAAAAAAGGTTTCTGCAATTTGTCTTCATATATTTTTTCTTTGGTAAAGTGTCCTTCCTTTTAGAAAGAATGTTTGCACTGTGTCATGTCAAATATACCTAGGTATTGTAACCAATCAGATTTTGGGATACATATTTTTATATTCGACAGAACTAGTTTGATAAACAGATAACACCACTGCCCAGATAAGGATGAAGCCTTGAAATGCCCAGGTTACAAAAGCAGGTCCGTTTAAACAACACCGTTAGGATTTGACAAAGTCTCCAAGGTGTTTTTGTAAAAAATGGTTTTCAATTCTGTAGTGACTGAGGAGAGTCACAACTATGTGCTTTGGTTTATTTCTGTTAGAGACTATGCCTCTGGTTTATGGTCCTTAGGTCCCTAGACCATTTTAGCCCCTCGAAATGATGTTTTTTTTTCTAAGACTAATGATGCAAGAAGAGAAGGTATATCTAGCTAACACATTTTATTTTATTTTCCTTGTATCTCAGCACTTTTCGGATCATATAGTGCCTGTGGATGCAGATGGAGGTACAGAGAAGGTCATGAAAACCACTAGAGCTAAGGGATATAATTCCCATAATTCCCATCTTGGCTTCCATTCTTTGTATGTGACTCTACTATGCCATAGAGAAGTCTGAATTTAAAATGTCATGTTGATTGTGTGCCTCTCTTTTGAGCAAGTTCATAGACACTAGCAACTTTGTATGGGAGCACAAAGAAACCTCTTGCAGTCAGTTCCAAAGAAAGCGGGGAAACTCTCACAAGTTACAACTTGGGGTCAATTGGATTGGAAGTTACTTGTTCAAATCTTTTTGAGAAGGCCTCAAGACTGAAAAGTGAATGTTTTTACATCTACATTCTCTAATTTGACTTTCTTTACTTTGAGTAAAATAATATCTGGTTTATTTCCAGAATTTCAAATTTTCTCTCAATAATTCTAGGCTACAGATTTGTCTAGATATAGTTCCCTCGCTTCAAATGAGAGTTCAATGAAGATTCCTGCAAAAAACTGTCAAGATATGCATATGGTTTACAATAGTACAGTTTTAGTAGGAAGAAATCAATAAAGATACGAGGCTGCAAGAATTGTCAGGAGAAGAAAATATTTCTTCTCTTTTTTCTAGGACCAAGGACTCTTCAACCATTTTGAATGAGAAGGCTACTAGTGACATAGTACAAGCATAAGAAAATGACAGTCGTTCATCTGGGAGGAAAAGGAAGCTTGTGAATCAATGGAGTGGTTGTTCTTCAACCCATGCCAACAACATTAGCCTTTTCTAGTGCTCCGTCTCTGCATAAAAATGTGTCAGCCTTTTCTAGTGCTCCGTCTCTGCATGAAAATGGTCAAATGCACGAGGCAACAAAATTTTATGTGAATCAAGATAAAACATGTTCCAACGGGAATATTAAATTCTCACACTGGCTGTGAAATTGGACTTGAATTCTAGTGGTTATACCATTATATCCTTCGAGGAATGGGGGCCTGATATGAATGGTTTTGGGTGGAGAATATGAGTCTTTGGCACATATGAGCAAGCAGTAGTTGCATTCATGAATGGGGAATAGAGCCAATAGCCATTGTATTATGGCTTTATACATTGGTTAGAGATGAGAAATCATTTCGTCTTTTTCCCTTGAGTTTTAACCCCGATCAAGTCCTCTGCTAGCGCATCAATAGGATACGTGGCATTCTACGTTATATGTGCGATGATGTAGATAATGCACTTATGCAACTACATGCACTAGAAATTCTTTGGCTTCAATTGTTCTTTGTGCCACTGAGTTGGGTCAGTGCCACTTTTGACATTGCAAAGTTCAAATAAATTATAATGCATGCCTGAGATGTTTTGTTTGGTCCATTTTTCGAGAAACCAATCATGTTCCCATGTTAGAATTTATCTATGCGTTGACTAATATTGTATTTGTAAAGAAGCTCTTGTATTTTCTTTTAATCTCGTGGCGGTGAAACTGAAGCTTCAAATTCTCTCCTTGTTGGTGAAAATCAAGGTTCAAATTTGCGACAAACAATTTTTTTGGTTTAGCATAGGTATACACACCGGTCTCTCTCCCCTAGATTTTGCCTAAAGAAAAAGAGGTCAAGGTGACGTAATGACAATTTTGATTCGATAATGTAAGGCATTATGAGTACTTAACATGGGTGGACTGTTGACTTGGGTATTCCTATTTAATTAAATTATAGCTCATTATTAGTCAATGGCCGCAGAGTCATTATCAAAAGGTTGACCAGTAGATGGTATGAATTTCTCAAATTTCATGAAGTGAAACACGGGGCTCAAAACCTCACTTCATGTATATTAAGCACCCAGACCCTTTGTATTAGGCCCCCACATTCTCCTTTAAGTTTTCACTTGCATTGCCAACTTATGGCATTTATGTGAACACTTTTGCCAATGCCACTAATCATTGTACAAGACAAGTGTGCAGGGTTAGCAAGAATACTCATCATGGATGGATATGATTGACACATAAGAAAAGGAGCTAGGTAGAAGAATACACGCCACTGAGAAAAAAATCACTTTATGTGGCAGAATAAACTATTAAAAATTGCATTCTATAGGTCATGTCACATATAAGTGATGGTGGAATTTTCCCAAAATGGTTATGCCGATTGTCTTCACATATCTCTCTTTTTAGAGATATTTTGTTTCCTTGTGAAGTATCCTTCTAGCAAGATTGCTTGCATTATGTCGTGTAAAAAGCACCCGCACATTGCCGTCAATCACAGTTTGAGATACATATGAATGAATTTGATTATATCTTGCCTAGACCAATTCGTGTCTCCCCTTGAAATCCCAAGGCCTTCATGTGACAACATTACGTTGTGTTTTATCCTATAGAATTTCTTTGGTAAGATTCCCTACTTTCGATTGCCCCTTTTACTATGATGATTTTGAGAATTGAGCATTGTTTGTCTAGTTCGATGACACAATTGCTTTATCTTTAAAAATTTGGATATCATTAAATTTGAGCCACCTTAAAGCAATTTCTAAAACCATGGCTCATGAACTTGGTGAGGCTGGAGTGCACGAGTTCAATTCGAACTTTCCCAAATCTCAACAACAAAAATAATTCAAAATGGAATTTTTTCTTTTCCTTTTAGGCACTTACATGTTATGGTGGTGAACTTTTCCCTTCACCTGCAAGTTGGATTGACTTGGCAGTAAACATGCCATGAGTTACTCATAGCTAAGGATCTAACTCACGGTTACTAATGCGTTTGACTCGACTGCAAAGACTCAAACTTGGGTCCAAGGTAATTCAATTTGACAAAACGGGCGAGTGGCATGTCGACTTGACAATGATCAATTTTATTAACTATGCGCCATAGAACCCATATTAGTGATTTATGCCGCTTTGGATTTGAATGTGTGACCTCTTACGAATAATCACATGTTCTTGACCATTAAGGCTAATCATGTTGTACTATAAGTTATTCGTTTTCGTTAATCTATATTGGTTATGGTGTTTAACTTAATATTAGTAGCACTAGAACTCGAACTAATACCGTTTAACACTAAAATCATTAATTAAATTGGAACTGGATTTAGAATCAAACACATTATCACAAATTGGATTCCAAATCAAAATAGTTAACCCTTAAATTAGGACCTCCTTAGAAGTGGAGTTGGACAGGGTGAAGCAAAATAAGAAGCAGGATTAGAACCAAAACCAAAAAGGTTCAACCTCAAAGTCATGAACGGGAGAAAAATGTTCAACCAAGACATATATAAAATGTTCAATTATATATATCCAAGCCATTAAACAACACTTGCATAAATAATAATAATAATAATAAAACAATGTAAGCTACTAAACAACAATTATAGAAAGTATTTTTGATGTACAAAGAATGTAAGGGTAAATACATGGAATCTATTGACATTTAATTGAAATATATTTTGAACAAATATACATAACATTGATGATCTAAATTGTGTAAAGAGTGAAAAAATAATTATACTATAATCTACAATTAATGTATGTATATGGTCCAAAATGTTCGTTCATATATATATATATATATATATATATATATATATATATATATATCCAACCTATTAGACACCAATGCTATAAAAGTTTTTAATGCATAAAGAATGTAAGGGTAAATACATGACGCCCAGTGGAATCTAATGGCACTCAAGCAATACATTTTTCAATCAAAATACATAATATTGAGGTTCTAAATTGTCTAAATAGTCCAAAAATAATTGTAGTATAGTCTACAATCAAATCATCATCCAAATATTGGTCTTCTACCATCTGTACATCGGTGTATACTCAATGTCTGATACCAATGTTTGTACCTTGCCACAATGAATTCCATTTCCCGTCACAATTCCATCAAGGTAAGTCCATTGAAGATGGGTGGAATCATTAAATAGATTGAAACCAAACTTTGGGTAGTTGCGGTGTTTTTTTTTTTTTTTTTTTAAATCGGGATGGCGCAACACCAATTAAATTAATTGTTTTGCCTGTGATTTATCACAATAGCCAATTTTAATGGATTTTGTCTAGTTTTGATCAATGCACAACATGAGAAGTGAAAACTAGTTTGAATGACTAGTGTTGTTTAGAAGTGACCAAAATTTGGTTGAATTAGTGAATTTTGGTGCAGAATGATCGATATCAATAACACCGGTTCAACAATTTTCTTTAATTTTTATATTTGTTTAATTTTCAACATCCCTCCAATAAGATTGAAGAACTAATATCACGCCATGCTAAAACATCTCGATATGCTTTGCCACTAGAGCAAACAACCACTTTGATAGGGTGTTAAAAATGATGAGCATTTGGGTCAACACAAAGTTCAGCCCCAAACAAAGAATACCAGTGTCATCGCGGTTTAATATAGATTTCATGTATAAGTTATAGACTAGAGACTAATCTCACATTGTTCAAGATGCACAGGATCATGTGGTGAAGAGATGAGATTAGATTCATCGTGTTACAACGAACAATCCCACATAATAAGAAGAATGATTAACATAGATTATGAACAACGAGCACAAGAATAAAATATTACAACAATGCATCGAATATGCACACCAAAACATATATGCACTAGTACATCAGTGGTGTTCATACATATTATTCACAAGGTGGACAATATATACATGCGCCACCAAAAGACATACATCAAGCATTTCTTCAATGGATTCATCCTTAATGGTTAGATTGTCCATCTAATCATTAGCCACACCGGAATGTTATTGCTTAGTTCGGGTCCGTAGGTGTCAGCGTTACAAACTCAGCAGCCTCTCAATGACTTTCAATGTGCTCTATTGTACCAATTTCACCATCCTTAATTCCCCTTACTTTTGTCTCATTGACCTATAATATTAATCCTATTCCAAATCCACTTGACTTAATATCCAAAATAGTATCGATCGCAGTACCTTCAAGAATATTACCTCATCCATCTAGATTTTTATGCTTAGAAAGTTGCTTCCTTGCGATGGAAATACAAATAGACTTTAATTTCCTTCTAGACTGTAGGATGTGATTGTGGTGGGTTGTCCTCACAACTTATGGGCAAAGGGACGGGGAGCGATTTTGACGAGTAACATGATTTCATCCCAAAGTTGAGAGTTGCATGGACTAAGATAATCAGTGAGCAAACTCAACCTTTTTGGTGAGTTTATTTTTTAAGACGAGGTAAGGTTTTGTGTTGACCTACTCGTTTTTTCAAACTTTCGTTGATTTGGGTCTACTTAAAATGAACCAAAACCTCTAATGGAGCAGTTCCACTGTAAAGATTCCCATTAATCACGTGGAGCGTAACATTTGGCATTATTCCTAATAGATTCGAGCAATAATTTTAAGGGGAAAGAGACTAGGCTTGTCCGGTATCTAAGCTACTCCAAATTGCTATCATCCGCTTAGATACCCATCATAATAAACTAATACCTTTTTTGAAACCATAAATTGGAATTTATACCCACTTTCTCGGAAACCTTACATCCAAAATCCCACTCCATTTCTTCTTCTTCCCACCTCTTAAAACACTTGAAAGGTTCCATTTAATGAATATTCATGGCTTTTATTGTAGCAATCGCCGCGAGCTTTAATTAGTATGTGGAACAACTAGAACGGCTTTTCATATGAAATTCTTGCCCAAATCTCACAAGGCTTTTCTTCGAAGTTCTAATTCCACCTTGTTGATGGGAAATTTGAGGATGAGACTTTGGCATTTGGGTTTTTGGTCCATTTTAAGTCAAGGCGTGTGGACCAAGAACCCGTAATTCCTCATCCACGGTGACATACAAGGATTCAAGGGTAAGAGGTGATGTTGAGCTAGGAGAGATGGAAAATTAGAAGAAGGGAGGCTTGGGGGGGGAGCGTAAAACTCAAAGGAGTAGTTTAGCAATTGTAGCCAAATTTCGCCAACCCACAAGCATTCATTAAAGAAGAAGGATTTTGACCATGGAATTTTGAATAGCACAGTCTAAGATTAGTTCTTTCGATCGAATGGAAGGGATGCCAAAGATTAAAGAAATATGAAATTAATGGAAATTGTTGAACTCAAGCTATCAATGTTGGTCGAATTGCACCAAAATCCGTTGGCCATAGTTCCCGTCAATTAGAGTTCCTAATTGGAAAAAGGATATATGGCGTTGGGAACTTTGAATGGTAGGAACTATGACCCACAAGCGAAGGTCATAGTTACCCCGTTGATCAAGGTTTCTTCCTCAAAGTTCCTATCGGTAAGAGTCCTTGACTAAGAAAGGGTGGTATGACCTTAGGAACGTTGACTGAGAGGACCTATTCCCTGCGATTACGATGGGAAAATGAAAGTCATAGTTCCTTTGTTGGTCAAATTTCCTTCACCACTATTCTTGTTAGTCAAAGTTCCTCACCGGAAAAGTTCCAAATCACTGAAGGAACCATGACCTCAAGAAATTTGATTGATAGGAACTATTCTTAGAAAAATGACTGATGGATGAAGGTCATATCCCCTTTGTTAGTCAAAGCTCCCGATGTCACAGTTGTTTACTAATAAAGGCACTGTGACCTCAAGAACTCTGATTGATATGAACTACGACCGACATATGAAGGTCCTAGTTCCTTTTCCAAGCAAAGTTCCTTCATCATAGTTCCTATTAGTTAGAGTCCCTAACTAACAAAGGAACTATGACCTGGGGAATTTTCATTGGTAGGAAATACTCCCTAGAACTATGATCTACAAATGAAGGTCATAGTTCATTTCTCAGTCGAGTTTCATTCGTTGTAGTTCTTGTGGTCATAGTTCATGTAATGTCGAATTTCTTGATTAACAAAGGAACTGTGACCTCAAGAGCTTTGACTGGAGAGGACTGTTCCCTAGGATTCGAACTGACAAATGAAGGGCATACATAGTTCCTTTGACAGTTAAAGTTCATATAAATCATGTCAATCAAAGTTCCCGACTAACAAAAGAACTATGACTTCATGAACTTTGATTGATAGGGACCATTACCTAGAACTACCACTGACAAATAGAGGCAATATTTACTTTGTCATATTTCATGTGGTCAGAGTTCATGACAGACAAAGGGACTAGACATCATTTTTAAATTAAAATATCTGGATGATTTTAAAAGAGCATTTCATGTGGTCAGAGTTTATGACGGACAAAGGGACCATGACCTCATTTTAAAAATAAAATATGTGGATGATTGATTTTAGACTTTAGTGGTCCATACTAATTTTGATAATCCGAAAGACATTATCAAATCTCTCAATGATATATTTAAAAAAAAGAGGCACGCCGGCATCTTAAAATATTAAAAAAAAATCTGGCTGATATATTTTAGAAAAAAGTGCGGGCACATTAAAATATCTAGATGGTGTATTTAGAAATATAAGCAGATGAGATATTTAAAAATGATATGAAATGGATGATATATTTAAATATAAATGAAATTAAAATATGTAGATGATATATTTAGAAATATAAGCGGATGATATATTTAAAAAAATATGAAATGGATGATGATATATTGAAAAGAATAAAAAATTATGAAATGGATGATGATATATATTTAAAAGAATAAAAAATTATGAAATAGATGATGATATATATTTAAAAGAATAAAAAATTATGAAATGGATGATGATATATATTTAAAAGAATAAAAAATTATGAAATGGATGATGATATATATTTAAATAATTAAAAGCCTTCCACTGCAGGGAGCGGGAGGTAGTCGTTGCTCTGTGAAGCCAGCCTCACGCGTTCCCCTCCTCTGTAAGGCGCATGACACTTCCCGGCAGAAGCTCCCGGACCCTGCCCTTCGACAGGAGCCCATGTACCAACTCTCTACTTGGACGTGCACATGCAGAAGAGAAGTGCCTTTACAATACATCAACCAATTGCTCACACACAGACAGACAGCTTTAAAATATGCATATTTCAAACCAAACGTTTTCTGAATTCGCCCCTTCCACGGATCAACTGTAAACTTGCCTTTCTCCTGTTTCTTGCAAATCCATGCGAACATGCCTCTTCTCTTCACCATTGTTCAGAAATTTCGATGGCCCTTCTCTTCACCAACGATTTCATTTTGAGAAAAAAAATTCGATGGCCCTTCTCTTCAGGAACGGTTTTATTTTGAGAAATTTCGATGGCCCTTCTCTGCAGGAACGATTTAATTTTGAGAAATTTCGGCCTGCTCTCAATTTCCACATCCATATGAAGATGAAGAGGGGTGTTCAGGATTTGGAGTAATTTCGAGCTTCCACATCCCTTGAAGACGGGCCTTCACGATTTTGAGGATTTCGGCCTGCTTTCATTTCCAATTTCAATATTTCAGCGTCACAGCAAGCAGAGGAAAACCAAAATTAAGTCACCATCAAAATCTGTCAAACATAATGGGAGTCCGATGCATATTGGCAGAGTTGGATATCGCTTGTGGACTTCCCCGCCAATCCAATCTATTACTTTTGCGCGCTGCAAGTATAAAAACCTGCACTCAAAATCACCGTCCATTGTTCACCGGAAGCACCACGTCCAAGTCTGGTCGCCTTCCAAAACTTGACAATATACCACTCTAACTGCAACTGAAACCCTGGTCTCCCTCTCGTTGTTAAGAGGGGAAAGGCACTGAAAATTGTCACAGGTTGTGTCAAAATGACACTATATAGGGGTAATGTCTTTATTTGAAGTTACTCATTGTATCTTCTTCCTATAGCATATAGCAAACACCTAGTTCATGAATTTTCCTGCACAGCATTGGTCGTCATCTAGAAGAAAATAGAACTCACTCTTGTCGGACCAACAATTTGAGAGCAACGCTGCTTACGATTTTGCTCGAGTCAAATTGGTCCGTTTTGGCGTAGTTTCATAGTTGCATGCCCTTCCTCCATGTAGTTGACATGTCACACATTAACGGGATTGCTTAGCAACATCGCACACCATTTTTTGCGCTTCTTTCACTTATGCTCTCCATGTTCCACGGGTAATAGGGTTTAAATACATTACATATTGGGTTCCACATAATGCATATACATTTGCATTTTCATTGCCAACTTCATAAGCTAGTTTTGTCTCAAGTACTCATCAAACAACATTGCCCATCTATGATAAGCTAGATCCCAAGCTCTTTGCTTTGCGGACAAAAATACAATATTAGCCTGTAATCTCTAACAACTCCAACTTCATTATTCTATAAGCGACACTTGGAAAAGAGAAGATCAAATACCTCTCCTCTGTCACCACCTCTCCTTCTTGTGATAAATCTGTGACGATAGGCACAACACTTGTATTGATATGAATAACAAACACATTTTAAGGATTGAGGAGAGTGGGTACTAGTGCTTCTGTGGAGTTTTACTTGAAAAACTCAAGATTATGTTGTTGTCAGTGGGTTCAGGCATACACCCTCTTACCTCGAAAGGCTCGTTGCAATTGTGAACATATATGATGAAAACGGCTTCATTTGCAAGCATGTCACCACATCCCAGCACATAGGACCCGGACGAGAATATTGATGGTGGAAGTGTTGTGGAGAACCAATTAATAAGCCGTGAATGGGGGGCATCTATTCTTGCAAAGTCCCCTAGGGATTTGCACCCAACCCCACCCTTTTTTTCACAACCACGAGCATACACATGAGCATGCCATCGACTAGACTTGAGCCTCGAAGGGGGAAATAACAGCTTCTCACTTTCATCAACCCAACACGTCACTGCCGGCAACAGAAGACCAATTTGAAACTAACTCTTACTGCAACTTCACCCATGAATGTCGTCAAAGTTAAATCGGTTCAATTTGGCCTAACTTCATAATTGTGTGCAATCTCTATATGGAGTCGAGTTGTGGCAAAACTTTGGCCATTTGTAGCCCTTGCTAATAAAAAGATGCCAAAAAAAGAGTGGGCCTAGAATTGTCGGGACTGAGGAGAGTCACAACTATGTGCTGTGGTTTATTTCTGTTAGAGACTATGCCTCTGGTTTATGGTCCTTCGGTCCCTAGACCATTTTAGCCCCTCGAAATGATGTTTTTTTTCTAAGACTAACGATGCAAGAAGAGAAGGTATATCTAGCTAACACATTTTATTTTATTTTCCTTGTACCTCAGCACTTTGCGGATCATATAGTGCCTGTGGATGCAGATGGAGGTACAGAGAAGGTCATGAAAACCACTAGAGCTAAGGGCTATAATTCCCATAATTCCCATCTTGGCTTCCATTCTTTGTATGTGACTCTACTATGCCATAGAGAAGTCTGAATTTAAAATGTCATGTTGATTGCGTGCCTCTCTTTTGAGCAAGTTCATAGACACTTGCAACTTCGTATGGGAGCACAAAGAAACCTTTTGCAGTCAGTTCCAGAGAAAGCGGGGAAACTCTTGCAAGTTACAACTTGGGGTCAATTGGATTGGAAGTTACTTGTTCAAATCTTTTTGAGAAGGCCTCAAGACTGAAAAGTGAATGTTTTTACATCTACATTTTCTAATTTGACTTTCTTTACTTTGAGTAAAATAATATCTGGTTTATTTCGAGAATTTCAAATTTTCTCTCAATAATTCTAGGCTGCAGATTTGTCTAGATATAGTTCCCTCGCTTCGAATGAGAGTTCAACGAAGATTCCCGCAAAAAAGTGTCAAGATATGCATATGGTTTACAATAGTGCAGTTTTATTTGGAAGAAATCAATAAAGATACGAGGCTGCAAGAATTGTCAGGAGAAGAAAATATTTCTTCTCTTTTTTCTAGGACCAAGGACTCTTCAACCATTTTGAATGAGAAGGCTACTAGTGACATAGTACAAGCATAAGAAAATGACAGTCGTTCATCTGGGAGGAAAAGGAAACTTGTGAATCAATGGAGTGGTTGTTCTTCAACCCATGCCAACAAAATTAGCCTTTTCTAGTGCTCTGTCTCTTTATAAAAATGTGTCAGCCATTTCTAGTTCTCCGTCTCTGCATGAAAATGGTCAAATGCACGATGCAACAAAATTTTATGTGAATCAAGATAAAACATGTTCCAACGGGAATATTAAATTCTCACACTGGCTGCAAAATTGGACTTGAATTCTAGTGGTTATACCATTGTATCCTTCGAGGAATGGGGGCCTGATATGAATGGTTTTGGGTGGAGAATATGAGTCTTTGGCACATATGAGCAAGTAGTAGTTGCATTCATGAATGGGGAATAGAGCCAATAGCCATTGTATTATGGCTTTATACATTGGTTAGAGATAAGAAATCATTTCGTCTTTTTCCCTTGAGTTTTAACCCCGATCAAGTCCTCTGCTAGCGCATCAATAGGATACGTGGCATTCTACGTTATATGTGCGATGATGTAGATAATGCACTTATGCAACTACATGCACTAGAAATTCTTTGGCTTCAATTGTTCTTTGTGCCACTGAGTTGGGTCAGTGCCACTTTTGACATTGTAAAGTTCAAATAAATTATAATGCATGCCTGAGATATTTTGTTTGGTCCATTTTTCGAGAAACCAATCATGTTCCCAAGTTAGAATTTATCTATGCGTTGACTAATATTGTATTTGTAAAGAAGCTCTTGTATTTTATTTTAATCTCGTGGCTGTGAAACTGAAGCTTCAAATTTGCGACAAACAATTTTTTTGGTTTAGCATAGGTATACACACCGGTCTCTCTCCCATAGATTTTGCCTAAAGAAAAAGAGGTCAAGGTGACGCAATGACAATTTTGATTCGATAATGTAAGGCATTATGAGTACTTAACATGGGTGGACTGTTGACTTGGGTATTCCTATTTAATTAAATTATAGCTCATTATTAGTCAATGGCCGCAGAGTCATTATAAAAAGGTTGACCAGTAGATGGCATGAATTTCTCAAATTTCATGAAGTGAAACACGGGGCTCAAAACCTCACTTCATGTATATTAAGCACCCAGACCCTTTGTATTAGGCCCCCACATTCTCCTTTAAGTTTTCACTTGCATTGCCAACTTATGGCATTTATGTGAACACTTTTGCCAATGCCACTAATCATTGTACAAGACAAGTGTGTAGGGTTAGCAAGAATACTCATCATGGATGGATATGATTGACACGTAAGGAAAGGAGCTAGGTAGAAGAATACACGCCACTGAGAAAAAAATCACTTTATATGGCGGAATAAACTATTAAAAATTGCATTCTATAGGTCATGTCACATATAAGTGATGGTGGAATTTTCCCAAAATGGTTATGCTGATTGTCTTCACATATCTCTCTTTTTAGAGCTATTTTGTTTCCTTGTGAAGTATCCTTCTAGCCATTGCTTGCATTGTGTCGTGTAAAAGGCACCCGTGCATTGCTGTCAATCACAGTTTGAGATACATATGAATGAATTTGATTATATCTTGCCTAGACCAATTCGTGTCTCCCCTTGAAATCCCGAGGCCTTCATGTGACAACATTACGTTGTTTTTTATCCTATAGAATTTCTTTGGTAAGATTCCCTAATTTCGATTGCCCCTTTTACTATGATGATTTTGAGCATTGAGCATTGTTTGTCTAGTCCGTTGACACAATTGCTTTATTTTTAAAAATTTGGATATCATTAAATTTGAGCCACCTTAAAGCAATTTCTAAAACCATGGCTCATGAACTTGGTGAGGGTGGAGTGCACGAGTTCAATTCGAACTTTCCCAAATCTCAACAACAAAAATAATTCAAAATGGAAGTTTTTCTTTTCCTTTTAGGCACTTACATGTTATGGTGGTGAACTTTTCCCTTCACCTGCAAGTTGGATTGACTTGGCAGTAAACACGCCATGAGTTACTCATAGCTAAGGATCTAACTCACCGTTACTAATGCGTTTGACTCGACTACAAAGACTCAAACTTGGGTCCAAGGTAATTCAATTTGACAAAAAGGGCGAGTGGCATGTCGACTTGACAGTGATCAATTTTATTAACTATGCGCCATAGAACCCATATTAGTGGTTTATGCCGCTTTGGATTTGAATGTGTGACCTCTTAGGAATAATCACATGTTCTTGACCATTAAGGCTAATCATGTTGTACTATAAGTGATTCATTTTCGTTAATCTATATTGGTTATGGTGTTTAAATGAATGTTAGTAGCACTAGAACTCGAACTAATACCGTTTAACACTAAAATCATTAATTAAATTGGAACTGGATTTAGAATCAAACACATTATCACAAATCAGATTCCAAATCAAAATAGTTAACCCTTAAATTAGGACCTCCTTAGAAGTGGAGTTGGACAGGGTGAAGCAAAATAAGAAGCAGGATTAGAACCAAAACCAAAAAGGTTCAACCTCAAAGTCATGAACGGGAGAAAAATGTTCAACCAAGACATATATAAAATGTTCAATTATATATATCCAAGCCATTAAAAAACACTTGCATAAATAATAATAATAATAATAAAACAATGTAAGCTACTAAACAACAATTATAGAAAGTATTTTTGATGTACAGAGAATGTAAGGGTAAATACATGGAATCTATTGACATTTAATTGAAATATATTTTGAACAAATATACATAACATTGATGATCTAAATTGTGTAAAGAGTGCAAAAATAATTATACTATAATCTACAATTAATGTATGTATATGGTCCAAAATGTTCGTTCATATATATATATATATATATATATATATATATATATATATATATATATATATATATATATATATATATATATATATATATATATCCAACCTATTAGACACCAATGCTATAAAAGTTTTTAATGCATAAAGAATGTAAGGGTAAATACATGACGCCCAGTGGAATCTAATGGCACTCAATCAATACATTTTTCAATCAAAATACATAATATTGAGGTTCTAAATTGTCTCAATAGTCCAAAAATAATTGTAGTATAGTCTACAATCAAATCATCATCCAAATATTAGTCTTCTACCATCTTTACATCGGTGTATACTCAATGTCCGATACCAATGTTTGTACCTTGCCACAATGAATGCCGTTTCCCGTCACAATTCCATCAAGATAAGTCCATTGAAGATGGGTGGAATCATTAAATAGATTGAAACCAAGCTTTGGGTAGTTGCGGTGTTTTTTTTTTTTAAATGGGGATGGCGCAACACCAATTAAATTAATTGTTTTGCCTGTGATTTATCACAATAGCCAATTTTAATGGATTTTGTCTAGTTTTGATCAATGCACAACATGAGAAGTGAAAACTAGTTTGGATGACTAGTGTTGTTTAGAAGTGACCAAAATTTGGTTGAATTAGTGAATTTTGGTGCAGAATGATCGATATCAATAACACCGGTTCAACAATTTTCTTTAATTTTATATTTGTTTAATTTTCAACATCCCTCCAATAAGATTGAAGAACTAATATCACGCCATGCTAAAACATCTCGATATGCTTTGCCACTAGAGCAAACAACCACTTTGATAGGGTGTTCAAAATGATGAGCATTTGGGTCAACACAAAGTTCAGCCCCAAACAAAGAATACCAGTGTCATCGCGGTTTAATATAGATTTCATGTATAAGTTATAGACTAGAGACTAATCTCACATTGTTCAAGATGCACAGGATCATGTGGTGAAGAGATGGGATTAGATTCATCGTGTTACAACGAACAATCCCACATAATAAGAAGAATGATTAACATAGATTATGAACAACGAGCACAAGAATAAAAGGTTACAACAATGCATCGAATATGCACACCAAAACATATCTGCACTAGTACATCAGTGGTGTTCATACATATTATTCACAAGGTGGACAATATATACATGCGCCACCAAAAGACATACATCAAGCATTTCTTCAATGGATTCATCCTTAATGGTTACATTGTCCATCTAATCATTAGCCACACCGGAATGTTATTGCTTAGTTCTGGTCCGTAGGTGTCAGCGTTACAAACTCAGCAGCCTCTCAATGACTTTCAATGTGCTCTATTGTACCAATTTCACCATCCTTAATTCCCCTTACTTTTGTCTCATTGACCTATAATATTAATCCTATTCCAAATCCACTTGACTTAATATCCAAAATAGTATCGATCGCAGTACCTTCAAGAATATTACCTCATCCATCTAGATTTTTATGCTTAGAAAGTTGCTTCCTTGCGATGGAAATACAAATAGACTTTAATTTCCTTCTAGACTGTAGGATGTGATTGTGGTGGGTTGTCCTCACAACTTATGGGGTGAGGGACGGGGAGCGATTTTGACGAGTAACATGATTTCATCCCAAAGTTGAGAGTTGCATGGACTAAGATAATCAGTGGGCAAACTCAACCTTTTTGGTGAGTTTATTTTTTAAGACGAGGTAAGGTTTTGTGTTGACCTACTCGTTTTTTCAAACTTTCGTTGATTTGGGTCTGCTTAAAATGAACCAAAACCTCTAATGGAACAGTTCCACGGTAAAGATTCCCATTAATCACGTGGAGCGTAACATTTGGCATTATTCCTAATAGATTCGAGCAATAATTTTAAGGGGAAAGAGACTAGGCTTTTCCAGTATCTAAGTTACTCCAAATTGCTATCATCCGCTTAGATACCCATGATAATAAACTAATACCTTTTTTGAAACCATAAATTGGAATTTATACCCACTTTCTCGGAAACCTTACATCCAAAATCCCACTCCATTTCTTCTTCTTGCCACCTCTTAAAACACTTGAAAGGTTCCATTTAATGAATATTCATGGCTTTTATTGTAGCAATGGCCGCGAGCTTTAATTAGTATGTGGAACAACTAGAACCTTTTCATATGAAATTCTTGCCCAAATCTCACAAGGTTTTTCTTCGAAGTTCTAATTCCACCTTGTTGATGGGAAATTTGAGGATGAGACTTTGGCATTTGGGTTTTTGGTCCATTTTAAGTCAAGGCGTGTGGACCAAGAACCCGTAATTCCTCATCCACCGTGACATACAAGGATTCAAGGGTAAGAGGTGATGTTGAGCTAGGAGAGATGGCAAATTAGAAGAAGGGAGGCTTGGGGGGGAGCATAAAACTCAAAGGAGTAGTTTAGCAATTGTAGCCAAATTTCGCCAACCCACAAGCATTCATTAAAGAAGAAGGATTTTGACCATGGAATTTTGAATAGCACGGTCTAAGATTAGTTCTTCGATCGGATGGAAGGGATGCCAAAGATTAAAGAAATATGAAATTAATGGAAATTGTTGAACTCAAGCTATCAATGTTGGTCGAATTACACCAAAATCCGTTGGCCATAGTTCCCGTCAATTAGAGTTCCTAATTGGAAAAAGGATATATGGCGTTGGGAACTTTGAATGGTAGGAACTATGACCGACAAGCGAAGGTCATAGTTACCCCGTTGGTCAAGGTTTCTTCCTCAAAGTTCCTATCAGTCAGAGTCCTTGACTAAGAAAGGGTGGTATGACCTTAGGAATGTTGACTGAGAGGACCTATTCCCTGCGATTACGATGGGAAAATGAAAGTCATAGTTCCTTTGTTGGTCAAATTTCCTTCACCACTATTCTTGTTAGTCAAAGTTCCTCACCGGAAAAGTTCCAAATCACTGAAGGAACCATGACCTCAAGAAATTTGATTGATAGGAACTATTCCTAGAAAAATGACTGATGGATGAAGGTCATATCCCCTTTGTTAGTCAAAGCTCCCGATGTCACAGTTGTTTACTAATAAAGGCACTGTGACCTCAAGAACTCTGATTGATATGAACTACGACCGACATATGAAGGTCCTAGTTCCTTTGCCAAGCAAAGTTCCTTCATCATAGTTCCTATTAGTTAGAGTCCCTAACTAACAAAGGAACTATGACTTGGGTAATTTTCATTGGTAGGAAATACTCCCTAGAACTATGATCTACAAATGAAGGTCATAGTTCATTTCTCAGTCGAATTTCATTCGTCGTAGTTCTTGTGGTCATAGTTCATGTCTGTCGAATTTCTTGATTAACAAAGGAACTGTGACCTCAAGAGCTTTGACTGGAGAGGACTGTTCCCTAGGATTCGAACTGACAAATGAAGGTCATACATAGTTCCTTTGACAGTTAAAGTTCATATAATTCATGTCAATCAAAGTTCCCGACTAACAAAAGAACTATGACTTCATGAACTTTGATTGATAGGGACCATTACCTAGAACTACCACTGACAAATAGAGGCAATATTTACTTTGTCATATTTCATGTGGTCAGAGTTCATGACGGACAAAGGGACTAGACATCATTTTTAAATTAAAATATCTGGATGATTTTAAAAGAGCATTTCATGTGGTCAGAGTTTATGACGGACAAAGGGACCATGACCTCATTTTTAAAATAAAATATGTGGATGATTGATTTTAGACTTTAGTGGTCCATACTAATTTTGATAATCCGAAAGACATTATCAAATCTCTGGATGATATATTTAAAAAAAAAAGAGGCAAGCCGGCATCTTAAAATATTAAAAAAAATCTGGCTGATATATTTTAGAAAAAAGCGCGGGCACGTTAAAATATCTAGATGGTGTATTTAGAAATATAAGCGGATGAGATATTTAAAAAAAATATGAAATGGATGATATATTTAAATATAAATGAAATTAAAATATGTAGATGATATATTTAGAAATATAAGCGGATGATATATTTAAAAAAATATGAAATGGATGATGATATATTTAAAAGAATAAAAAATTATGAAATGGATGATGATATATATTTAAAAGAATGAAAAATTATGAAAGGGATGATGATATATATTTAAAAGAATGAAAAATTATGAAATGGATGATGATATATATTTAAAAGAATGAAAAATTATGAAATGGATGATGATATATATTTAAAAGAACAAAAAATTATGAAATGGATGATGATATATAAATTATGAAATGGATGATGATATATATTTAAAAGAATAAAAAATTATGAAATGGATGATGATATATATTTAAATAATTAAAAAAGCGGGCACGTTATCCTTCCACTGCAGGGAGCGGGAGGTAGTCGTTGCTCTGTGAAGCCAGCCTCACGCGTTCCCCTCCTCTCTAAGGCGCATGACACTTTCTGGAAGAAGCTCCCGGACCCTGCCCTTCGACAGGGGGCCATGTACCAACTCTCTACTTGGACCAGGGCGCACCCACACGTCCAATTACACCTCACGCCCACCACTATCAACGCTTTGGTTTCTGCGCCCCTGGCGCGTGTGGGATATATGTGACTCTCTCACTCACTCACCATTACATTCCTATCCTCTGTGTCTCTGTCTTTGCTCGGCTCATCGCATTGTGGTACCAATTCAATTCTTATTATTGTGATCATCCATATTTTTGTCAAGGACAACGAGCAGAACACAGCTGGACGTGGAGAACAGAATCGATTGCTCTCACACTCACAATACGCATTTCACACCACATTCGCGCATTTAAATGTAAAACTTCCTTTCTGGACGTGCACATGCAGAAGAGAAGTGTATTCGCTCATTTCTCCCTTCAACACATTAATAGTGAATCATTCAGATAACAAGCCTGTCGTGCATCCATAATAACCCACTCCAACACTCACCACGTGCCAAGTTTTCCAGCTTTTGCTGTGAAGACATTGATAAAAACAAATTACTAAAAGAATAACAAATGCCAGTCGATTTGCTGAATCCTTTGAATGTTCACCGTCAGGCCTTGCACGACAAGGGAAAATAGGGATCAGTTTTTCACGTTCACACTCTTTCATTTCTAACTTCAGAAAAAATTGCATTCCTTCTTGTGTTTGGACATTGCAATCTCACCGCCAGATAAAATTGCTGAGTTTTCACGGGAATTGCAGGGAAGCGTGAAAATATGCACAATTTCACCACTGTAATATTGTGAAGTTGTGATCTGCATCCCAAAAATATGGAACAGAAGGCAGAAATATCTTCCTATGTTAAGAAAATATGGTGACTGTCATGAGAAAGGCGCGAGGAGAGGTAGCAATAATGTCCTCATACTCCTTGCAGTGTTACTCAATGCTTTGGACATAAATGAGTGTGACAGACCCTTCGGCGCGATTGTCCAACTGGCTTGCAAGCAGTCAAAAGTACATGGAGGCTTACGTGGCAGAAATACTTCCTCACATGTAGTTTGTCATTCTTGGCAAGCTGTCACCTAGAATAGTTTGCACAGGTAATACGGTGACAGGCCTCCGCTCAAATGAAACACAACTTGATAGAGAGTACTAATAACGTTTTCGGAAAATAATATTTCATCGAAAACACGTTTTGTAAATTTCATAAGACAAAGACATTGTGCAAATTTTTTGAATGTCAAATACAGGTTAAATGGTTTGTGATTGGAATTTTTCCCACAAACTATGGGGATTTTTCCCGTCAATTCCAGCTCTGATTACACTTCAAAGTTATGATAACATAGTGATAACATAGTGTTAGTTATTTCACTTCAAGGTGGATATCATACCCATTTAGATGGGTATGTGCTTATGGATTCAAATTCTCAGTCGTCTGTGACTTTTGTCATCTTTATGCTCATGCGTATGAGATAAAATAGGTATATTTCCATGTTTGTTCTCTAATGTAATTTGTTTGCAGGGTGCAGATATGTTTGGGGCCACAATACGTGCAAGTTTTTTATTTGAGCTATTGGTATTAGATATGGAATTAAATATTCAAAAAATAATGAAAGCAAATGTGTTTGTAGAGGTTGGAATGGAATATTGGGATCATTGTGCTTACCGAACTGTTTAGCCTGCCTCGTTATGGCATATCCATGAGGTATAACTATATTTTACAGACATTTATCCTCATTTCTCACATCTCTCTAGAGATCTGATATTTATTTCTTTGTCTTTATCAAGTGGTTAATCATTTATAATTACATTTTAGAGAAAGGTGGACATTGATCCTCACTTCTCTCCAGAGATCTGATCTTTATTTCTTTCTCTTTATCAAGTGGTTGATCATTTATTTTCAGTAGCTGAAAATTAAAATTGCATCTAGTATATAATGTTCACTTCTTAGATTTTGTGGCAATGCCACTACCCCTTCTATGGATTGTAGTAGTAAATTTTGTTCTTTGTCTATCTAATTTCTTTTCTATTGGTTTCCACTATTGCTAGAGAAGGAAATTTTTTTGTCCCAAGTCCAAGATTCAAATACATTATTTATTTTTGGCTCCAGAGAAAATCCATTGGCCTTTATTTCTTGATAACATTTGCAAGCCTTTTTTTTTGTTAGTAACCTTATGTTTAAAATTTTTCCCTTCAAAAGTGATTTTCTAATAATAAATTTACCCTTTACCAATAAAGGTTTTATTAAAAAATTATCCTTCAATAACATAGTTATGTTAAAAAATTTCACATATTTATTATACTAAAAAAAGAGAAATGATCATAACAAAAAAATGACTTATTAAATTTTGAATCTTGGTTTGAAACTGCATGGAACACTCACAATAAAATTTGGGGAACCTGAAATTAAATGTGGTTGACAAAATAGTTAATTTCATGAATGCAAATTGACCTCTCACACATTTAAGGACCCTACCAAATGGAGGAGATGAAAAATATGATAAGATCTATTGCACAAATTGATGATCAAATATTTGCTCAATACTCTAATATATGTCATCCTTAAATTTATATTAAAATGATGCATTAAAAAAAAGATATGTTTTACAATTTAGTATTGAACAAGTTGGTGAACAAACACTCAAAATTATGATATATAACATTTTTAAATTTAAATAAAAACATATATTTAAAAATTGAAAAAGAACATTCTTATACCAATAAAAATGAATACACCTTAGAGATGATAATGTCTCCTAAATTTAATATTAATACATATTAATTTCTATAATATATCTTACATAATTCAACATCAAAACAATTTTATTTAAAATAATTATTAATTATTTTTATCCCTTATAAAATATATTATATAAAATTATTTTTATCCTTTTATAAAATATATTATATAAAATATAAATTTAATAAAGATAGATTTAATTTGAATTACTTAATAATCATTTAAAGTTATATTTTAATAATCATTTAAAGTTATATTAAACCATCGATCCCCTCTCTATATATACTATTTTATCCATAAAATTTTAAATCAATATTCTTTATATTAGAAAAAAACTTAACAATATACCTTATTTTCTTTTATTCTATCATCCTATATTGTATTACTTAGGAATATTTTTTTCTTACTAAACACTAAATTGTACTTTCTTTTTTTAAAATTTCAACTCCCATAACTCCCATAAACTAGCCATAATGTGTTTTCATACTTTTAGTTGATCATGGACTCGGACACTGAGACCGATATCAATAGCTAACTAACTTCTTAGAAGGAAAAACGTAAACGTAATCTTACCTAGTATGGATGGCTTAATAACCCCGAAATGCCAATTGACTTATTAGCGTTAGCAAGGGAAGTAGGGATGGGATATGGCAATGGGAGAAATGCTAATCGACAAATTTACTAGTGGCATACGATGGTTTGTACAATTTTCAATTTATACAATTGTTTATTATAAATTTTAATGGTCGTCTCAATTGATAATGATGGATCCTACATTTTGTACTACATCACATCCCTATCTCTTTGAATTTCCACTAACAGCCCAGACGAATCATAATGTTAACCTCAACGCAACGGGATGCTTCGCGAAGTGTTCCATGGCCTCTTTTCTATGAAGGTTGGATGCGTGTTGGGTAATCTACCCACGTAGACATCCAAGAGAGCAGCATTTTCATCATGAAGAGGTTACAAGAAGGGTCAAGTGAAGAAGATATAGCCTTTCTTAACCCAATGAATTCAGGCACGTGAGATATAAATGTTTGCCAGCTTGCTTGACAGTGAAGTATTAATATCGAAGAATTATACTAAAAATTAACTCATATAACGTGAATGAAACGTACTCGGTTGATATTACAGGTTAACATTAATATCAAACACCTACACTCATACTAATTTGCATAATGGCAACGAAACTGAGTTTTTAACACTACCACCCAACCAAAAACCCAAAGTACTCATGTGGAGTATTTATAGCCAAAGTTTATCGCTGAAATTTAGAGTGAGTACTCTTCTGATATGATATTAAAAATTACAAAAACCCTTTTGTATCAATCTTAATTGATACCTTCACTCAACAAAACATCACAAAGCAAGCCCCTGAGAGAAATCCAACCAAATTCGATAGCATACTTGGCATTCAATAACAAAATTCTCAAAGAGGAGATTTTATAGTAGTAGGAGGGATTCAAAGCACCATAAAAGAGGCATATCAAATTATTGTTTTACAAACATGCACCAGACAACACATCAGGGTGGGGAAGGCCAAGCAAGAGCGCTTATCGCGCAACCAATTCCAACCAACATCAGTAGGAGAAACTACTATGGAAGTCCCCATAGAAATCAAAATATTCTCAAAGGCATTATTAATATAAAGTTGCAGTTATTTATGAGAAGGATTACCATGAAAAAATAGCAACAAAATCAACCATTATTTAAGCTGGACTGCTGCTTAAAAATCCAAATATTCTTCACATATACATAATTGGTAGAAGATTAAGTAATAAACTAATTGTGAACACAAAACGCATGACAAAGAGGAGATATTTACGTTCTCACAATCACATAAAGATTTCTTGGCAGAAGTTGTTTTTCCTCCTCCCAGAGATCCTACTCATTAGAAGCCTATGGAAAAGTTTCTTCCATTGTTGTTGCTTCTGTTTCTATTCTCAACTCCCTCTTCGTGTTCTTAATCATAAGAATATCCTCCACATGTGGGTCCTCCTCGAGGTCGTCCTCATTGGAAGCTTCTAGAACAAATTTTTCCTCTACTGTTGCTTCTTTTATCTCTATGCTTTTCTCCCTCTTCCTCTTCTTGATGACAATATGATCCTCCAATTGTAAATCCTTGTACTCCAATTGTCTGTATTCACTCGTTTCTACATTTAACACATTAATAATGATTCATTCAGATAACAAGCCTGTCGTGCATCCATAATAACCCACTCCAACACGGGTGAGCTTAAGTCAAATGCAGATTCCTTGAATATTCGGAAATTTGATGGACATGAGCGCGGTCAAATCTGCAATCGACTTGAGGGCGGCCCTCCAACACTCACCATGTGCCAAGCTTTCCTGCTTACACTGTGAAGACATAGATAAAAACAAATTACTAAAAGAATAACAAATGCCAGTCAATTTGATGAATTCTTGGGATGTTCACTGTCAGGACTTGCATGACAAAGGAAAGTAGTGATCAGGGTTTCACGTCGACGCTATTTAATTTCTAATTTTAGAAAAAACTGGATTCCTTCTTGTCTATGCACATTGCAATCCTACCGCCAGATAAAATTGCAGAGTTTTCACGGGAATTATTGGGAAGGGTGAAAATATGCACAATTTCAGCACTGTAAGAATTCAAAGTTGTGATGTGCATCCCACAAAAACGGAATACAAGGAAGAAAGATCTTTTCATGTTCAGAAAATATGGTGATTGTCATGATATAGGTGCGAGGAGAGCTAGTATTAATGTCCCCCTACTCCTTGCAGTGTTACTCCATGCTTTGGACATAAATGAGTGTTGCAAACCCTTCGGCGTGATTGTCCAACGGGCTTGCAAGAATTCAAAATTTCATGGAGGTTTATGTGGCACCAAGACTTCCTCACATGTAGTTTGTCATTCTTGGCAGGCTGTCACCTAGAATAGTTTACACACGTAATACGGTGACATGCCTCAGCTCAAATGAAACATAACTTGTGTCACCTCAGCTCAAATGAAACATAACTTGATATAGAGTGTTAATAACATTTTCGGAAATAACAAACCGTCAAAAATATGTTTTGTAAATTTCAAAACACATAGGCAAGATGGTTATGCAAATGTTTTAGATGTCAAATATAGGTAAAAATACGTTTTCCCCATAAAATTTCAACTTTGTAAGGAACCCATTCAACAAAAGGTAATGAAAACTAGAATCGTCACTGAAGAAATGCTTCTCCATATCATTCCACATCTTAAACGCACTCTCATAATCGCTCCAACTACAACACCTTCGAATTGACATAATGTAATTTTCCACACTAAGGGCGCAACAAATTTTATACATTTTATCAATAATTTTACAGATTGCACCTTCATTATCAACAAATCTAAAGAATGCATGATAGATTTCGATAGCTGGCACAAATCCCTTCATAATCATCTTGCCCAGATGATAGTTTTCGATAGCTGGCACAAATCCCTCCATAATCATCTCGTCCAGATTCTTGTAAGCCTCTTTTGGGTTCCATGTCCCACAAAGGAGATAAATAATAAATGTGTATGTAACGACATTTGAATGGAAACCCATTTCTTGAATCTTGTTAAGGAGGTTTAATGCTTATTTGTTACATCCTTCTTTAAAAAAAAGATAAATTACAACAATATAGACCTTAAGGAGGTTTAAGGAGGTTTAATGTTTATTTGATACATCGTTCTTCTAAAAAAATTGCAACATTATAGACCTTAATATTTGGATAATAACTTTCTTCTTCATCTTAGCATCGAGTCTGACATGATCATAAAACTTGCCTATGTTGGAGAAATAACAGATGGAAGTGGTGTAATAAAATGCATCAAGGGTGATGCACAGGTTAGACATTTCTTCCCGTAGACTCTTAATAGGACACACATTAACAAAAATGGCACACCAACCATAAAGGATAACATTGAATCTCTATGTTTCCAGTGTATAACACTTCTTGTTAAAATAAATTAACTCCTTTGCATCTTCAACCATCATGTTTCTGCAGAGTGCATGGAAAAGGAAAAGAAAATCATCATAGTTTGCAGCAAGTTTGAACTTATTCATGGCATGGAATATCTTTATCGTTTTAGCACCATCAACTCTTTATTCATGAGTCAATATTTTTTTATTTTTATTTTATTTTTTTATTTTTTTTTTACGTTTTGGATCTTTATGCTTTCTATTAGGTAACGTTATGTTTAAAATTTTTCCATTTAAGAGTGATGTTCTACTAATAAATTAACCCTTCACCAATAAAGACTTTATTAAAAAAATTACTTTTCAATACCATTTAAGAGTGATGTTCTACTAATAAATTAACCCTTCACCAATAAAAACTTTATTAAAAAAATTACTTTTCAATCACATAGTTACGTTAAAAAAATTTACACATTTATTATAATGAAAAAAACAAAATGACCATAACATAAAAATGACTTACTAAAATTTGAATCTTGGTTTCAAATTTCATGGAACACTAACAATAAAATTTGAGGAATCTGAAATCAAATGTCCTTGACCGAAAAATTAATTTCATGAGTGCAAATTCATCTCACAAATTTAAGGCCCCTACAAAACGGAAGAGATGAAAAATCTGATAAAATCTATCGCACACATTGGTGAACAATTATTTGCTCAAGATTATAATATATGATATTCTTAAATTTATATTAAAATGTGCATTAATAAAAAATATATGTTTTACAATTTAGTATTGAACAAGTTGGTGAACAAACGCTCAAAATGGTCATATATAACATTTTTAAATTTAAATAAAAACATATATTTAAAAATTGAACAAGAATATTTTTATACTAATAAAGATGAATACATGTTAGAGGCTCTAATGTCTTCTAAATTTAATATTAATATATATTAATTTCTATAATATATTATATAAAATTCAACAATAAAACAATTTTATTTAACATAATTATTATTTATTTTTCATCCTTTTAATAAATATATTATATAAAATTAAAATTTAATAAAAATGAATTTAATTTGAATTACTTAGTAATCTTTTAAATATATATTAAACCATCCATCCCCTCTCTATATATAATACTTTATCTGTGAAATTTTAAATCAATAATATATATTAAAAATACCTTAACAATATATCTTATCATCTTTTATTCTATCATCCTCTATTCTACTACACCTGAAGAATTTTGCAAATAATTATTTCTTACTAAACACTAGATTGTATTTTATTTTGTTAATCTTTTACAAAATTTTAAAACCCACACACTAACCATAATGCATTTTCATATTTTTAGTTTATCAAGGGCTTGGACATGGAGACCTATATTCTATAGCTAACTATATTCTTAGAGGGAGAAAAGTAAAGGTAATATTACCTAGTATGGATGGCTTAATAACAATGAAATGCTAATTGACTTATTAGTGTTAGCAATGGAACTATGGATGGGTTAAATATGGCTAACAAGAGAAATGCTGATTGACAAATTTCAGCCTAATTTACTTGTGGCCTACGTTGGTTTGTGCAATTTTCAATTCATACAAATGTTTATTATAAATTTTAATGGTGGTCTCAATTCATAATTATGGATCCTGCATTTTGTACATCATCAAATCCCTATCTCTTTTCATTTCCACCAACATCTTAGCTTTTCTTAACCCAATGAATTCACTTACGTGAGATATAAACGTTTTCCAGCTTGCTTGACAATGACGTATTAATATCAAAGAATTATACTAAAAATTAACCCATATAATGTCAATGAAACATAATCGGTTCATATTACAAGTCAGTATTAATATTAATTCACATAATGACAATGAAATTGAGTTTTTCATGCTACCACCCAACCAAAAGTATTGATGCAGAGTATTTATAGCCAAAGTTTATTCATGAAATTTAGAGTGAGTACTCTTTTGATATGATATTAAAATCTAGAAAAACCCTTATGCATTAATCCCAATTAATACCTTTTCTCAGCAAAATGACATAAAATTCAACAAAACAACGCAAAGCAAGTCTCTGAGAGAAATCCAAGAAAATTCGACAACATATTTGGCATTCAGTGACAAAATTCTCAGGAGAGGAGATTTTATAGTAGTAGGAGGGATTCCAAACACCATAAAAGAGCATATTAAATTATTATTTTATAAACATGCAGCCAAAGAAAAAATTGGATTCCTTCTTGTTTATGCACATTGCAATCCCACCGCAAAATACAATTGCGGACTTTTCATAGGAATTGCAGGGAAGCACAATTTCACCACTGTAATATTGCCAAGTTGTAATGTGCATCACAAAAAAATGGAACACAAGGCAGAAATATATTTCTATGTTCAGAAAATATGGTGATTGTCACGAGAGAGGCACGAGGAGAGGTAACATTAATGTCCTCCTACTCCTTCAAGTGTTACTCCACGCTTTGGACATAAATGAGTGTGACAGACCCTTCAGCGCGATTGTCCAACTGGCTTGCAAGAATTCAAAAGTACATGGAGGCTTACGTGGCATGAATAAATCGCCACATGTAGTTTGTCATTCTTGGCAAGATGTCATCTAGAATAGTTTCCAAGCCTAATACGGTGAAAGGCCTCAGCTCAAATGAAACACAACTTGATATAGAGTATTAATAAAGTTTTCAGAATATAATAAGCCGTCGAAAATACCTTTTGTAAATTTCATAAAACAACAGGCAAGATGGTAATGCAAATTTTGTGAATGTCAAATACAGGTAAAATGGCTTGTGATGGGTATTTTTCCCGTCAAATGCCATCTCTACCTACACTTCAAAGTTATGATAACATAATGTTAGTTATCTCACTTCAAGGTGGATATCATACCCATCTAGATGGGTATGTACTTATGGATACAAATTCTTAGTAGTCTATGAAATTTATCATCTTTATGCTCATTTGTATAAGATGACATGGGTATATTTCCATGCTTGTTGTCTAATGGAATTTGTATGCACAATGCAGATGTTGGGAAAAACGCTGAGAGAGGGGGGGTGAATCAATATTTCCAAATCAATAAAATTCTCATTTCATTTCCTGGTTTCTGTACGCAACTTTACAGAAGGGAATTTGTGTCTGTATGTGACTACTCTTAAGGTAGATAGCATATATCCAGTACACATACTTTGCAATTAATTCATCTTCTGCTTATTTTGATCTAGTGTATCAATACTTCATTAAACATTAAACAGACAGTCAGTAAGAACAACATAAACCATCACACATAAGAAACACACATGAACACCAGGATTTAAGATGGAAACTCAATGCAGGAAAAAACCACCTATTGTTGTCGTCTCTGTCTTCTTTTTAATATAACGAAAAGCTTTAACAATCTTGTAATGACGCAGACTCATACCAGTACGCAGGCACCCACCTGCAAAAGTCTAAAACCTTCGCTCGTTCTCCACCTCCTACTAGAAGGGAGCTTCAACCCCGTAGATCTTGTACTGGCTTACACTCATCCCAGTATGTAGGCACCAACCTACAGAAGGCTACAACCTTCACTCGTGCTTGAGCTACTACTGGAAGGGAGCTCCAACCCCGTGATATTACTTACCATCTACCATAGGAAGGAAGCTCCAACTCCCTCAACTTCGAGGACCACATTTCATAAATTTTCATACTGGATCCACCTGCTACAAAAAATCATAACTTGTAGGCCATGTTTCATCAAATTTTCATACTGGACCCACTACCAACATTTAAGTTCAATATTATTCATCAAACTAAAACTTATCTTTGTAACTCAATCTCTGCCCAAGCTGAAGCAACCAATCACTGGAACCCAATTAAATGAAACTCAACCAAAAATTCTACCAATCAAAACAATCAAATCACTATAACTAAAATATAAACAACATATTGTGCATCACAGAAACCAGATTCTGTTACTACAAACCTTGATCAAGCATCTGTCAAAATATGTACACTACTTTTCAGTAGAAAACCCGTGTGTGTACACACCTTTCATGAATCATACTCGTGTATAGATCTTAAACCTCTGAAAACTAAAAACTAAACAACTTCCATTCTGAAACAAACACTGAATCATACTCATATCTACTCCATCATTCTAAACCAATCACAGAGCTTTCCCTGGTCTCCAATCACAATTAGCAAGTAACTTCAAAATTCTTTAATCAATCAATCCATAATCAAAACATCATTGTTTAAGCAAAGATCATCAAGAAGACTTCATTAACAGACAACAGAAACACATCAAGACTAATTAAGCTTATTAGACATCCTTCTCATCAAAACCCTACTTTCTGTACGTGCTTTCTTCAAAGCATATCTGCGTGTGTATGCATTTTTTAGAAACCAAACCTGCGTGTACGTGACTTACCAGAAACACATCTGCATGTGTATGCGCCTTTCCAGCTATAAAAATTGCGTATAGATCTACAAATTCAGAGTCAAATCTTTGCTATAACATATAACTTTAGACATATCGATATCTTGACATACACAAACAGATCATGTGTTAATATGCCATCAACACAAATCAAATCATCCAATAATCATGATTGTCGTCTCAGATCTATTGGATCTGATCCATCGTCAAACTCTCGAGTGAATACTTAGTTTAGATCCAACAAAACATCAATAGCCCATAACATGCATATTTGCTTCAGATCTAACTATTCATAATATTTCCATCACTTGCACACATTGCACACATGTTACCACTTTGATCTTCATCACCTTATATAGCTTAGCTTTTTTCAATACCACAAGTCAAAACCATACTCCAGCCGCTGGGTTTCTTAGATGGGATATAAACATTTGTTATTGGGCTCAGTACCACAAGGAAATACCATGGTAAGGACCATTGGTATTTAGAATAGCATGGTGTGGAAACTGTATGCGCCTTTTCTTCTTCAAACTCGTGTGTGTACGTGGCTTTGCTTAACAGAACTTGCATATACTTCTTGAACTTTCAACTTTATCATACCTCTGCCTCGAAACTACTATTCCTTTGCCAAAATACTTTGTCACATTTGTAAAACACTCTGTTATGTCATGTTGACATCTTCAACAATCAGGTTCCCATCAAGATCCAACTCATCAAGTAGGTTGTCATTCATGAGGTAGGTTTCCATCAAGGACAACACATAATTCATAATTCCAATCATCTCCCACTTTGGACTTGATGGCAACCACTTTGGAGTTTGGCCACCACAACCTGTAAATACATGTAAAACACATCAAGCCAAGCACCAAACCAAGATACTCTTGAAACACCCAGCTACTCTTCCCCTTTGACATCAAGGGAAAAGGGTTGACCAAATTCTAAATGAAGACTTATGTATCTGAACTGTTGAGTATGAACACTAATCATGCTCCCCCTGAGCACATGCTAAAGTTTCTAACGAATGTACAATGAAGTACATGACTCTATGACTCATATGACTTGTTCTATCATCAAGGACCCAAGCTTACATCAATCATGCAATGATAGTGGGTTTACATATTTCACATCATTATTACATCAACTTCCCAAAGAGAGTGGGGTTACAAATTTCATCACATAATGAGAAGGACTTGACCACAATAGTCCATACATGACTTAATTCTACAATGATTACATCATAGGTCTTTACATGACCTTTACATCAAATAACAGATAAGACATTTATAACCAAGACCAAATACCTCAAAAATACCATGATAGTCATCAATAACTATCATAAACCATACATGATCTACACCATAAGCATCTGTCAGCATCAACTCATCATCAATATATAAGATAGAAGAATGTAGCTTCAATATCATCAACATGTGGCCTATTATGCAACCACAACATCATAAGTGAGAATCATCATAAGATAGGACAGTGTAGCATCATTCTTCAATATGCCATGTTTCCAAGTATCATTCAATAGATGTAGCAGTAGCATATGACCATGTCTTCACAACATCATTCTCTTGGCCCAAATTATTCATAAGAAGAATTATGACACCAACACCACTTCATGAAGAAATGTGCAAATCAAGCATAAATAATCAACAAGTTCATCATTCAAGAACTTCGTCAAGATAAGCAACATCACCAAAGAATCATCATGTATGAAGAAAACATAATGCCAACAATTCATTATTAGAAGCATAGCAAGTGCTCCCCGTGAACCTGTGCCAACTGTTCACTTTCAGATCTAATCATATAATTTCATATATCAGTTAGGATATCAAAGGATCTTCATCAACCAGTCATCAAAAACTTATACAAACCAAAAATAACTTTCAAATAACTTCAACATACTGTAACCTTCAACCATCAGAACATAAAAGCCAATTGATAATTGACTAAAGCATATTAGACCATTTTCCTGAGTTTGTCCCACTGTTTCTTCATCAAACCAAAATATACACAACTTTTCAGTTCAGAACTCATGTATACATGCGACAATTCTTCATAAGATTCATGTACAGAAAGTGAAATACTGAAATTTCACACCTTCAGCTCCCCCTGAGTTTGTTCTGTCTTTTCCTGTTTAATGTTACTTCACCAGAGACACTGTCAGTAGTATAAGCAACAAGAAAATAAAAAACAACCATGGGAATCAATATGTATTACTCCCCCTGAGATTACACATCACTGATCCTGAGGACCTGATAACCATATTCTATTTCCATGAGGTCAAGTACCTCTCATCACTTCTATAGTCAATGTTAGAAATATTCATTTAAGAATAAGAGACTGCAATAGGCACCATCTTCTTTTACTTTAAGTTTGAACCTTTCTCATATCTATGAGAATTTTGATCTTCAAACACATATAATTTTTCTTGATTTCTATATCCTATTATTATGACTTTTCCAGTTACTTCATTCATAAAATTACACTTGGTTGATGTAAACATAATTATATTTCCCTTGTCTTCCATTTTCCCTACACTTAGAATATTCTTCTTTAGCCCTTGAACTAACAAAGCATATCTTGCTACTCTAGTTTGATTAATTTTGGCTTTACCTTGTACATTAGTTCCAAGAGTAACATTAACATTACATTATATTAGTTCTAGTTTGATTAATTTTGGCTTTACCTTTAATTTTGCTGAAACATTAGTTCCAAGAATAACATTACCATGATGGTTCTTCCTGAGAGACTCCATTTTACTCTTATCCCTAGTCATGTGATGAGAACATCCACTATCTATGTATCATTCATCTTCATCTTCATATGAGCAGAGAACAAGACCACACCTTATATGATCTTCTTTTTCTTGCTCATTGGTGGATCCACCTCTTTCAGATTTTCTAATATTAAGGTTCTTATCTAGTTTCTTATCATGTTTTTTGTAGTGATACATAGACTTGTAAATGCATTATTTTGCTACATGCCCAAACTTGTTACAAGCATAACATATTATATGTTTCATATTCCTTCTATTGAAATTAATGGCTTTGTGCCCAAACATATTGCAAGTAAAACAATGTCCCTTAAAGTACTTGGAAGATGATGATCTTTCTGTGAAATAGTTATTAGATTGAAACATTCTACTTATGCAACTGGTCACAACATGTTTCAAATTATGATATATAGAACACTCAACATTATTGATCAGAGGAGAAAATCTATTAACACTTCTATAGTTAGGAGTAAATGATTTCCTTTGAAAAATTTCTCTCCTTGGTTGTTGATGAGGTTGACTTCATATCTCCTTGTTGAGCATTTCATATTTTGCATTAGAATTCCTTGACTCTGGTTGTGAGCTAGATTCACCTTTAATAGTTTCATGAAAACCAAGACCAGATTTGATGGAAGGCGACCTTTGAATACTAAGAATATTATCCAAAATCTTAGTACTATCTTGAAATCGCAAATGTTTACCCTTTTCTTCTAATTTACCTTTTAGGATATTTACCTCAACCTTATATTTATTTTCCTTTTCTAGATACTGCTTCTTCATGATTTCTTCAACCTTTCTTCCTTCCTCCATTTGTTGTTTCAATTTGAGAATCTCTTCTTTCAACCCATTTTCTTGTTCTTAAAAAACATGAAGTAGATCTTCATTCCACTTATTTGATTTTTCAAGATCTGCTCTTAGAGGGATGAACTCAGCTTCAATATCTTCACAATATTGGTTAGATACCATACCAGCATAATCCTTGTTATCATAAGCTTGCAACTTATTGTTAAGATTAACAATATTTTTCAAAGAAAGTTCAAGTTTTGTTCTAAGATCAACAATTTCTTCTAACTTGTCTTCTCTTGAATCAACAACTCTATTTGTCATATTGGACACACTATTAGATATAATATTACCTGTGATATATTCCTTTGAGACTTCTTCATATATTTCTTGTAACTGATCCCACACCTTCTTTGTAGTAGTATAATGCATAACCTTATTCAATATTGAATCAGATATGTTACAAAAGATTTTACTCAAAGCCTTACAGTTCTTTTGTAGTTCCTTTTTTGATGGAGGAAACTTGATGTAACCATTGCACACTAGATGCCAGACATCGAGATTCATTGGATTTTACTTCATCTTTACCTTCCATTGTTGATAATTATTTTTTCTTAGCATAGGCACATCTGCATTGTCCATTAATTCTAACTTGCCTTGATCTACTGCTTCAAGAGACTTACTTTCACTTTTACCCATAAGTGCAAACTCAATAGTTTCATTGTCATCATCACTATCATTGTTGCATAGACAAGAAAATGGATCACATCTTGAACAAGAATCCATACCTGATGATGCTTCGTCTTCTTCATTCTTGATCACTAGAAAGCAGGTTCCTCTCAGATTTGAATATTTGTTGACATCTGTAACTATTACTGCATATGATCTATTCCTGTCAAAGTTTTCAATAAATGTATCATTTTCTTCTAGGTCGTCAATGAAATTATCATCACACTAATATTCAAATGATGTAAGTAAATGACAATATTGATCAGACTCACCTTCTTCACCATTTGAAAGACCATCATTGTCTTCATGTGTATAAAAAATTCTCATGTATTCAAACCTCTTCCTATTTATTTTGGCAACTTCTTTTCCTTTCTCCTAATTTTCTTTATAGGGACACTTAGTAGCATAATGACCAACTCTACCACAAGCAAAACATTTGAAAGGAAGCTTATCTTTGAATCTTCCTGTACCCACTTGGTGTTTCTTTACAAAGTTTGCTTCTTTTTCTTCTGATACATAACTCGATTCTTCCTTCTCTTTTCCTTTCGTAGTAGTTTTGAAGGTTGCTTCTCTCATATTTGAAGGGTGACCTTTCTTCATCTCAAATGTTGTCAATATTCCATGGAGCTGATCAAGTGTAAGACTTTTCAGATCCTGCATTTTTTCAATAGAAGATACTTTGGATTCGAACTTTGGAGTTAGAGATTTGAGAATATTTTCAATAATAGAGGCATATTTTATTTTTTCACCAAGATTTCTCATGGAATTCACAACTTCATATACTCGAAGAAAAAATGGTGGAATTTTTTCATCATCATGCATTTTCAATGTCTCATAATGAAATCTGAATGTTTGAAGTTTAGCACTTTTTACCTTGCTGTCACCTTCATAATTTTGGATAATATTATCCCACCTTCCCTTTGTTGTGTTTAGGTGCACTACCTTCACAAACTCGGTCTTGGCCAGACTTCCCAAGATGGAATTTATAACCTTTGCATTGGTTTCTTATTGTTTCTTTTCTACAGTGTTTGAAGGAATGGTGGTTGGAAATTGATATCCACTTTCAACTATTTGCCATACATCAGCTCCTAGTTCTTGCAAGTATGCTCTCGTCCTAACTTTCCAATATAAAAATTTAGTTCCATTAAATATAGGAGGTATGATAGAAAATACTCCTTCATGACTAACCATCTTGACGGATCTCGTTCAAGTGATCAATCTTCTACCAAAGGACCTTCTCTGATAATAATTGCTGGAAAAGATACTGGGGGGTGGGTGGTGAATTAGTATTTCCAAATCAATAAACTTTTCCTTTATTTTCTTGATTTATGTATGTGACTTTATAGAAGGAAACCCACGTGTGTACACAACTATTCTTAAAACAACTAGTGTTTATCCAGTAAAGTTACTTTGCAGTCAATTCATTTTTGGTGTATTTTGATCCAATGCATCAGTACTTCATTAAACATTGAAATCGATAGAAGCCATGTGCAGTAAGAACAAAATAAACCATCACACATAAGGAAAATACATGAACACCAGGATTTAAGGTGGAAACCCAATGTGGGAAAAAACCACTTGTTGTTGTCATCTTTGCCTTCTTTTTAATATAGAGAAAATATTTTACAATCTTGTATTAACACCGACTCGTACCAATACGCAAGCACCCACCTGTAGAAGGCTACAAACTTCGCTCATTCTCCGGCTCCTACTAGAAGGGAGCTCCAACCCCCTAGACCATATACTAGTGTACACTCATACCAATACACAAGCACCAACCTGCAGAAGGCTACAACCTTGCCTCATTCTCAAATTGCTACTGGAAGGGAGCTCCAACCCCCTGATATGATTTACCAGCTACCACTAGAAGGAAGCTCCAACTCACTCAACTCCAGGGACCATGTTTCATAAATTTTCATACTGGATCCATGTGTTACAACACATCATAACTTGTTGGCCACATTTCATCAAATTTTTAGACTCGACCCACTACCAACATTTAAGCTCAATATCAATCATCGAACTGAAACTTATCTATGTAACTCAATCTCTGCCCAAAATGAAGCGACCAATCATTGAAACTCAATCAACTAAAACTCAACCAAAAATTCAACCAATTAGAACAGTCAGATCACTGTAACCAAAATACAAACGACATATTATGCATCATAGAAACTGTATTTTTTTACTGCAAACTCTAATCAACCATCTGTTAAAATATGTATGCTACATTTTAGTAGCAAACCCACATGTGTACTCGCTCTTCATGAATCATACCCACGTATAGATCTTAAACCTCTGAAAAATTAAAATTGAACAACTGCCATTCTGAAACAAACATTGAATCATACTCAAATCTACTGCATCATTCTGAGCCAATCAAAGAGCTTTCCCTCATCTCCAATCACAATCAACAAGTAACTTCAACATTCTTTAATCAATTAATCCATAATCAAAACATCATTGTTTAAGCACAAATCATCAATAAGACTTCATTGACAGACAACAAAAACACATCAAGACTGATTAAATTGATCAAACATCCTTCTCATTGAAACACTACTTTCTATATGTGCTTTCTTCAAAGCATATTCGCGTGTGTACACATTTTTCAGAAACCAAACCCACATGTATGCAACTTACCAGAAAAACACCCATGTGTGTATGCGCCTTGCAAGCTATAAAACCCTCGTACATATCGAAAAATTTAGAGTCAAATCTTCGTCGAAACACATAACTTCATACATACCCAAATCTCGACATACACACAAAAATAATGCATTAAGACGCCAACAACACAAATCAAATCATCGCATAATCATGATTGTCATCTCATATCTATTGGATCTGATCCATCATAAAACTCCCAGGTGCATACTTAGTTTAGATCAAGTAAAGCATCAATAGCCCATAACATGCATATTTTCTTTACATCTAACTATTCATAATATTTCCATCACTTGCACACATTGCACACGTTTAACCAGTTTGATCTTAGTCACCATATATAGCTTAGTATTTTTCAATACCATAGGGAAAAATCATACTCCAGCTGACGATTTCCTTAGAAGGGATCAAAACATCCGTTACTGGGCTCAATAGCACAGGGAGATACCATGGTAAGGACCCTGGGTATTTAGAATATCATGGTGCATAAGTTGTATGCGCCTGTGCTTCTTCATACTCATGTGTGTACGCGGCTTTACTTAACAAAACCATGTATACCTCTGGAACTTTCAACTTTATCATATCTCTACCTATGAACTACTATGCCTTTGCCAAAACACATTGTCGCATCTATAAAACGCTCTGTCACATCTGTAAAACACTCTGTCACATCCTGTTTACATCTTCAACAAGTAGGTTGCCATCAAGAGACAACTCATCAAATAGGTTTCCATTCATCAGGTAGGTTGCCATCATGGACAACATATAATTAAAAATGCCAACAATTGAGGTTCTCTACACAGATATGTTTGACGCATTTTCAGTGGTAGTTGGAGCCACAATATGTGCAAGTTCTATACTTGAGCTATTGGTATTAGATAGGGAAATAAATATTTAGAAAATAATGAAAAAAAATGTGTTTGTATAGGTTGGAATAGAATACTAGGATCATTGTGTTTACCCGACTCTCTAGCATGCCTCGTTATGGCATATGCATGAGGTATAACTACATTTTGCATAAAGGTGGAATATGATCCTCACTTCTCTCCAGAGATTTGATATTTCTTTCTTTCCATTTATCTAGTGGTTGATCATTTATTTGCAGTAGCTAAAAATTGAAGTTGCATCTAGTATATAATGTTCACTTCTCAAATTTTGTAGCAATGCCACCACCCCTTATATGGACCGTAGCAGTGAATCTTCTTCTTTTTCTATTTAATCTCTTTTCGAATTGTTTCCACTATTGCTAGAGAGAGGAATATTTTCTTCCCATTTCCAAGATTCAGATACATTGTCTATTTTTGGCTCTAGAAAAAATCCATTGGTCATCATTTCTTGATAAAATCTGCAAGCCTCTTTAGGCTTTCCATTCAGAAGGAACCAGGGTTAGAATTTGGATTCCTCTTTACCCATGAGACATTTTTTTTGAGCTTTTAGGTCTTTATGATTCCCGCCGGGTAACATTATGTTTAAAATGTTTCCCTTCAAGAGTGACATTCTTATAATAAAATAGCCCTTCACCAATAAAGATTTTATTAAAAAATTACCCTTCAATAACATAGTTATGTTAAAATCTTGGTTTGAAATTGCATCTAACACTCACAATAAAACTTGGGGAACCTAAAATCAAATGTCATTGACAGAACAAGTAATTTCATGAGTGGAAATTGATCTCTCACACATTTAAGGCCCTTACCAAATGGAGGAGATGAAAAATCTGATAAGATATATTTCACAAATTGGTGAACATATATTTGTTTAATAATATAATAAATGACATTTGTAAATTTATATTAAAATGATGCATTAAAAAAAAAGATATGTTTTACAATTTAGTATGGAACAAGTTTGTGAACAAAGACTCAAAATTGCGATACATAACATTTTAAATTTCAATAAAAAAGATATATTTAAAAATTGAATGAAAACATTCTTATACTAATAAAAATGAATACACCTTAGAAATCGTAATATCTCCTAAATTTAATATTAAGATATATTAATTTCTACAATATATTATATAAAATGCAACATTGAAACAATTTTATTTAATATAATTATTAATTATTTTTATCCCTTTATAAAATATATTATATAAAATAATTTGTATCCCCTCATAAAATATATTATATAAAATAAAAATTTAATAAAGATAATTTTAATTTGAATTAATTAGTAATCGTTCAAAATTATATTAAATCATCAATCCCCCCTCTATATATAATACTTTATCCATAAAATTTTAAATCAATATTCTTTATATTAAAAATACCTTAACAATATATCTTATCCTCATAAAAATTTAATAAAGATCATTTTAATTTGAATTACTTAGTAATCATTCAAAATTATATTAAATCATCAATCCCCTCTCTCTATATAATACTTTATCCATGAAATTTTAAATCAATATTCTTTATATTAAAAATACCTTAACAATATATCTTATCCTCTTTTATTCTATCATCGTCTATTGTACTACATGTGAAAAATTTTGTAAATAATTCTTTCTTACTAAACACTAAATTGTATTTTATTTTATTAATATTATACAAAATTTCAAATCCCATAAACTACCCATAATGTGTTGTTATACTTTTAATTGATCATGAACTGGACACAGAGACCGATATTGAATAGTTAACGAACTTCTTAGAAGGATAAAAGTAAAGGTAATATTACCTAGTATGGATGGCTGAATAGCCCCGAAATGATAATTGACTCATTAGTGTTAGGAAGGGAACTATGGATGGGTTAATAAGACAATGGGAGAAATACTAATTGACAACTTTCAACATAATTTACTTATGGCCTACAATGATTTGTACAATTTTCAATTCATACAATTTTTTATTATAAATTTAATGGTGGTCTCCATTCATAATTATAGATTGTGCATTTTGTACCACATCCAATCCCTATCTCTTTGCATTTCCACTAACATCTTAGCTTTTCTTAACCCAATGAAGTCAGCCACGTGAGATATAAACGTTTGTGAGCTTGCTTGACAGTGAAGTATTAATATCGAAGAATTATACTAAAAACTTAACCCATATAACGTGAATGAAACAAAATCGATTGATATTACATGTTAAAACGAATATCAAACATTCACACTAATATTACTAGCAATTGTCCCAAAAGGTACAAAGAGAGGCCGATAGGATCATTAAATTAGAATTGTTGAATTTCTCTAGAGGAGATGTTGGTCCAAGTGAATAATTAGGCAGTATAACAGGACCCCGAGTTTAAATAAGGGCTACTAAAACGCTCTTATAAGCTCACACTCTTTTGAAATTGATTACCCATACATATACCACAACACTCAAAATAAACAGATATAAACCAACAAATATGACAATACAGGCGTGGCTTAAACTCTAGAACCGCCAAAATCATGGAATGTAATAATTATAAGAATTTACATCTCTTTTTAGAGTAAAATTACCTTAAGTTAAAAAAACGGATAAAGTCAACACATTCACAACCTCTGGCTTTGTAGCATGAAGAGCATTTCAAAAAATTTTAAGAATTAAATAAGGTGAGACTGAATAATCTGAACAATGCCATGAAATGGAATGGAATGCAAATGAAGACTCGGCCGAAATCCACTGACAATGAACGGGACTACAATGCAATGTAATGAATAACAAGAATTGAGTGGGGAGCGCTATGCTTCCCTGCTGTTTTGTTTTGTTCCCAACTTTCCACCACTCATACAGCTGTGAAATTAAATTAGAAAAAATCAAGCTCTAATAATAACAGCGGGCATGCATGCAACCCAGCCCATAAACGGAAACAATACCGGGTAATAATAGAAAGCTTCCCTTAACTTAAAAAATCTTCGAGCTTTATCCATTTGTAAATCTGGATACGAAGTTGGCTTTTGACAGCCTCATGCTTAGAAATCAATCATCCCTGTAATGTGTAACAACTGCCTGTAAACTCGGCAATGGTATTACAGCTAATAAAAGTTTGATGGGCAACAACAAACCTCGAACCCCAGACGTATGAGCTGGTAATATTGAGCAATTATTTGGCTGGCCCCTGCAGGGTACATGGTCATGACTTTAATTCAAAGATGTTTTGTCCAAGGGAAACATCCAAATATCCCATTGACCTAATAAATTGAAATGAAATACAGTGATCATCAACTAAGAAAATTTGTTTTAACCTTTGGAGAAGTTGAGGGTGAAGGTGGGCTGATCGACCCCCAAATAGTTGATGTGAAAGATAAGATCCTCTGGGAGGTCATGCTTTGCTCTCTAGATAACCCATCCGATTCCGGCATAGACGAGTCCATACTTGTTCCCGCTCACGTTTATGCTCTTCACCAATGGAAGCCGAAAATCCCATTCCAAATCAGGATAGAGGAACGGTGCAATAAATCCGCCGCTTGTCGCGTCCACACGTATGGGTGTGTCCCACCTGCAACCATTGGGCGCAATCAACGGTCATGACCACAATCACAATTTTCAACCTGGTCAGTCCTATTCAATGAGCAGGTAAATCGAAGGAGATCTGATGGCTCACCCTGTTTCCCTGTTTTTCTGTAGGAGGAGATCATTCAACAACTTGACATTTTTGAACTCGCCATTGTAAGTAGAACCCAAAATGGCTGCCACACAAATAGTGTTCTCGTCAACCATCTCAACAGCTTTGATGAGATCCATCACATAGTACCCTCTTTCAGTTTAACTTCTTTCAGCTCTACGTCAAAATATCGAGCAAATTTCTCCCAACAAACCTCCTGGACGAACTCTGTTATCAACGGCTTATGTTTTTATGTTGCTGATGATTGACATGTTCCTCTTCTTTACAACATGCACCTGTATTCATTGATGTTCTTTTAAAAATGCAATTTAACACATCACGAAAGTAAAAGGTCTTGGAAGGGTCCTTTGTCAAACCCGGACCTGGATCATGGCTAAAGCTTTCTCATTTTTTTTCCTAGCTAGGGTTTGGAGAGTTTGACTTGTACCAACTTGTGATAATCTATTGGTATGTATTGTAGTTCAAATTTAACACTTGAATTAGCTTTTCTATTTCAAAGTTTGTTCTTGCATGCGTTATCTATTATTAGAGTAGTGTGCATATCCCAAGGGAGGTATAGATCCCAAGGAAGAATGTGCATGCATGCATGCCACAAAGATCCTCAAATTGGGACACACTATTTCTAACACTTCTATCCATGTATGAGGGTGCACCAACAGAGTAAATTAGGGTTAGGGTTTGATTGAGACAATTTGGGCACTTCATGCATGTGACCAAATACATCGTATCTTCCATTTGTCTCTTGTTCTATAAAAGAGACATAAGCTCACCAATGTGTTGGTTGGCGAGTTTTAGTTTTGAGCTACAGCAATTTAACTATTTTTCTTTCAAAAAATAGAAGATAGATACACCATTGAGTGTTCCACATTGTGCATTTGCTCTTTGTAATTTCCAGCAGTGTGTGTTTGTACATTAATGTCTTTAGAGATTGTTATTTTGATTGAGATCTTTAGTTTATAGGCTACATAGGTTTATGTTAACTTATCTAAGTGCAGAATCTACTTACCATGGTCAAAAATTTAACAAGTATATCATTCTCTTAACATTTTTTTCTTTTTGGAGGGAGGTTGGAGGGTGTTTTTTTTTCCCTTTGATGGGAGGGTATAGGGTGAGTGAGTCTGAGGTTTTGGATCATACATAATTAAGGTTAAAAATGAATAAAGAAAAATCATAAAAGAACACAATGTTGATGTTTGTAGCAGCGGACAGATATTTCTGCATTGGCTAGGTGTCAAGCATGCAGGAATCGTCCAAAGCTTCCCTAGGAAACTTGCTCAATTTATTAAGGAAGTTGTTTTTATGATTTAGCCTAAGTCTAACATAAGAAAAGCACATTAATTAAGTTAATTAATTAATGTTGGCTATTGAGCTAGGAAATCTAAGGGAATGTAATTTTAATTACATTAGTGAATTTGTTTTAATCTCAATAGTTAATCTCAAATACCATTCATCACTTTGGACATTTGGGTTAGGGATTTAGCTCAATGAGAAATTGTAAAAGCAAGCCTAAGGAGTGGATAAAGACATAACAATTGACAGAGATTGAGACAGTGATTTTCTCAGGAGCTGAAGAGAAAAGAGGTGTCCAGCAGTGAGAGGAAAATTCTAGAGGTGATTGAGTGGAGGCTCTTCAGCAAGGAGGCCATACCAATTTCTGAGCAGAAGTTTTGCAGGGGCTGTACAAGGAGAGCCGAGGTCACACATGCCATGCGGGTTTAGTTTCAGCAGGCCGCATGTGTGAAAGAGAGGCTATGCGCAGGCTGTACATACTACAACACTTCTGCAAATTAGATTTCTCAGGGGCATATTTGCCAAGTTTATTTGTTGTAATAATTATTCTAATTTTCTTTGTAGGCCAATTTCCCAGTAAGAGAGCCTCACTGTTCAAATAATTAAAAGTCAAGATCAGTTGGAGAAGAATTTTCTGTGTGAAAGATGTCATGTATTTTGCTTCTGTTATTTCATTTCTGAGTTAAAAATCCTAGTGTATTTTATTCAGTAATTGCAGAAATAATTTTTTCGGGTTATAAAAATTACTAGGAATTATAATCAGATCTGGAATCTAGAAATTAACACCCATCAATGCCTTGGTACACTAGTGACGTGGATGGAGAGTTGAACTGTCCAACAAGGTTCCTTCTCATTGTTCTTTGCCCCACCCAAATGGCATATTAAACAGGGGTGAGGCCAGGTCCAAGTCCAATTGAATTTGGTGGAACAGATACCCCTGATACCTGATAACTAAGCCAAAGAAAGTCCAGGTTATGATGTGCAACCGCTCATGGTGTCTTCTGGAAGCACTTCCAACAACAAAAAAATTAAGAAAGAGATATGCTTTCGCATCCTTTCTATGTCAAAGGAGAAGGCAAGTGGCATATGCAATGCCTATCAATATGCAAAGTACAATTAGAATCATCATATCTATCGGACAACGTACAAACATAATCCTCAATGCAAGTAGTTATGCTACAAGATGCACAAAGGCCTGAAATCAAGAATAAGGAGTCGCATCTTTAGATATAGCCAGAAGATGAAACAAAGCCTACTGGCGGTGCTGTATGCTTATCCAAAGTATGGACTCTGTAAGAGACTTGCTCAAGGGTCACTTCCTTTGTAAGTTTGCACTATAGTATAAATGAACCAAAGCCTGCAGGGATGAAACATATGCTTAAGGCTTAAACAAAGTATGGGCTCTATCAGAGAGTTGCTGACAAATCTTGGAAAGGTTCACAACTTCACAATCCTCCAATCTGTGATCCCCCTTCCTAGTTATTAGCATAGCACACAATCTGCACGGAAGCACAGTAACACTGTATCCTTTTTTGCTTTCGTCTCCTTTTGATGGCAGGTTATATGGTGAATCTGATGTTCTAGATAGTACATGATTAATTGTAAATATGCAAAAAGAAAATTTTAAAATAATGAAAGTAATACATGCTTATTCCATAACAAGCTAGCTCCAAATTTGAATAGCCACCATTTACTATTGGATTCAATAAACAGGCTCGGTACATGCTAGCAAGGACTACTGATAGCCTTCTAGTCTCTAGAACATAATGAACAACAATGCCATAATTTTCTAGCACAATCATAAAAAGAAAAGCAAAGTTATCGACAAATAAATGAATTTGCCCATACTTCAGAAGCATTGTGAAATATCACTAGAAATACGCAGAAACTTCGCATAGCAGGACATCTAATTGGAGTTTCAAGGATGAGGCTATAAAGCCCTCAACTGCAAATACGAACCGAAAACATAGAAGATTTGAAGTCAAAGGTAACTATAAAGAAGATATCAAATGTATGAATAGCAACTTCTTACAAGATTAGGAATCTTCATGGATTGATCCCTTGAGTTTTTTAGAGTCCAACCACCATCAGCACCCACATCTAGAATCGTCGAAAAGTTCCTAACAGCAATGATAGATAATTCTCTGCATAAATTAAAAAAACTTATGTTAGCTCGAGTCTGACAAACAGACTTTCTAAAAGTTTGGAGAAAGCATGACACTTATTAATACATCCTAATCAATTCTATACGCATTACTTGCGCTTGAATGGTAGATGCATTTCTCGTATACCCCAAAAACCTGTAGCCCAATTTCTCCTTCTGTTCTTGTTTCCCATATCATGTTTATGATAATATAGACGCTATGAGGTGCAATGTTATATATACACACGGATCAAACCCCTGATTAAATTATGATTAAACTCATTTTTCAATTTTTATTCTAAGCGAAGAGGACATAAAACCAGGCAGGTACAAAAGAATGTTAAAAAATAAAACATAAACATAATGTGTGTCGGTATTCAAGAGTTCACAGCAGAAATTGTCAGTTACTCTTGAAATCTAGATCTGCATAAGGGTTTCAACTTAACAGGTCTCCTCCCTGTATGTGTATATATGTATACTTTGTTAAATTGTGTACACTTCGTTAGATCGAGTACAGAGAAGTGAAAGTCACAAGAAATCAAAAGCAATAACATTTCAAAAGCAGAGTAATGTGAACAATAGAAACGAAATTCCACACGATATTGAGGTACCTTTTGGTGAGAAGGACTATATCAATGCTTTGTCGAGCCCCACTTGCTATGTCTGGAATTCGAAGTGCCTGAAACGCCTTCCCACCATAGATTTTCTCAAGTCTGAGCTTCAAGTAAAAAATTACATAATAACTCAATCAATCCAAACAAACTACGTAATTAATCAGTCCTTGGAAAAAGCAAAGCAGTAGAATGGGGGTGAAGGAAGGAAGGAAGGAAGACGTACCGAGGCAAGGATTCCTGATTATCTTGAAGCAAGAGTTGAATGAACCGATCCATCCGTATCAGCCGCAGCGCTGCTCAAAGCCATTTTTGGCTGAAATCTGAATATCCAAGGGCGGATCTTCAACAGGCTCTTATTACACAGCGGCTTCAGCCAGTATGTCGTCGATTGCAGGAAAACTGCGGAGCAGAATCGAATGTGGGAGTATGGTGTTTAAAGGAGGCTTTGACAAAGGGCGAGCTTGTTCACGGCACTACGGTTGCTTCTGTTTGTAACATGTTCCTATAGTTCCATAATAGGAAATGATAGTGCTTCATGGCGGAAAGGCATGGGATTGATGATTTTTCCACATGAAAAAGTTTTCTGTTGTTTCCTTTTCTGGTTCAGATTAACGGTTGAAAGTGTCTCACATGATCAAACGGAGCAGAATAAAAGTGTTGACTAAGAAGTTGACGCATACGAAGGCCTATCGGCCTAAATATGCCCTAAGCTTAAATCGATTGTTGTTTCCCCGAATATTCGGATATTCGGGAAATATGGAGTCTGTCCAATTCCTAAATATTTAGGGAATCAGCAATTGACTTAAAGATGGCCATTAATATGTATAATGATAATGAAATTGATTTTTTCACCCTACCGTCATCCAATATTAATATACAAAAAGACAACAAACTGATTTTTTTAGGTTACCCCAACCAAAATGACTGATGCGGAGAATTTATAGCCAAAATTTATTCATGAAATTTAGAATGAGTACTCTTCTGATATGATATTAAAAACTTAAAAAAAAAACGTTATGCATCAATCCCAAATGATACCTTCGCTTAGTAAAGCAACACAAAGCAAGCCCGTGAGAGAAATCCAAGCTAATTCGACAGCATATTTGGCATTCAATAACAAAATTCTCAAAAGAAGAGATTTTATAGTAGTAGGAGGGATTCCAAACACCATAAAAGAGGCATATCATATTATTTTTATACGAACATACACGCAAACAACTCATCATGGAAGGAAAGGCCAAGCAAGCACAGTTATCCCGCAACCAATTGCAACAAACATTAGTAGGAGAAACTATTGTGGTAGTCGCCATAGAAATCAAAATATTCTTCAAGGAATAATTAGTAGAAAGTTGCAGTTATTTATGAGAAGGATTACCAGGAAATACTAGCAACAAAATCAACCTTTATGTAAGTTGGATCGCTGCTTACAAATGAAAATATTCTTCCACCTTTATGTAAGTTGGATTGCTGCTTACAAATGAAAATATTCTTCATATATACATAATTGGTAGAAGATTAAATAAGAAATTGAATGAGAACACAAAACACATGACGAAGAGGAGATATTTACCTTATGACAATCATATAAAGATTTGTTGGCAGAAGTTGTTTTTCCTCTTAGAGATCCTACTCATTAGAAGCCTATGGAAAAGTCTCTTCCATTGTTGTTGCTTATATTTATGTTCTCAACTCCCTCTTCATCTTCTTAATCAAAAGAGGATCCTCCACATGTGGCTCCTCCTCATTGGAAGCTTCTGGAACAAATTGTTCCTCTGTTGCTGCTTATTTTGTCTCTATGCTCGACTCCCTCTGCCTCTTCTGGACGACAATAGGATCCTCTCCATGTTTCCTTTCTTTCTCTTCTTCCTCCATTCCCATCATTGAGGTTCTGTGTTGTTATCCTTCAGTAGAAACTGAAAGTCCTTGTACTCCAATTGTTTGTATTCACTCATTTCTCCCTTCAATATGTTAATAGTGATTCATTCAAGTAACAAGCCTGTCACACATCCATAACAACCCACTCCAACACTCACCACGTGCCAAGATTTCCATCTTGCACTGTGAAGACATAGGTAAAAACAAATTGCTAAAAGAATAACAAATGCCAGTCAACTTGTTGAATTCTTGGGATATTCACTGTCAGGACTTGCATGGAAAGGGAAAAGAGGGATCAGGGTTTCACGTCGACACTATTTCATTTCTAATTTTAGAAAAAAATCGATTGCTTCTTCTCTATGCACATTGTAATCTCAACGCCAAATAAAATTGCAGAATTTTCATGGGAATTGCCGGGGAGCGTGAAAATATGCACAATCTCACCACTGTAAGATTGCGAAGTTGTGATGTGCATACCCGAAAAAAGGAAAAAAAGGAAGAAATATATTTCTATGTACAAAAGATACGGTGATTGTCATTAGAGAGGCGCGAGGAGAGGTAGTATTAATGTCCTCCTACTCCTTGTAGTGTTACTTTATGCTTTGGACATAAATGAGTGTGGCATACCTTCAGATTGACATAATGTAATTTTCCGTAGTAAGGGCACAACAAATTTTATAATTTTATCAAAAAAATTATAGATTTTGATATTTAACATAAATACCTCTATAATCATCTTGTCCAGATGATAGATTTTGATAATGGCACAAATCCCTCCATAATCATCTTGTTCAGATTCTTGTAAGCCTCTTTCGGGTTCCATGTCCCACAAAGGAGATAAATAAGGCAGGTGTATGTAATGACATTTCGATGGAAACACATTTCTTGAATTCTGTTAAGGAGGTTTAATGCTTATTTGATACATCCTTCTTTAGAAAAAAACCATAAATTACAACATTATAGACCTTAATATTTGGAGCAAAAACTTCCTTCTTCATCTTATTATCGAGATTGATATCATCATAAAACTTTCCTACCTTGGAGAAACAACAGATGGCAGTGGTGTAATAAGATGCATCAGGGGTGATGCATAGGTTAGATATTTCTTCCCATAGCCTCTTAACCTAGACACGTCAACAAAAATGTCACACCAACCATAAAGGATAACATTGAATCACTTTGTTTCGATTGTATGACACTACTTGTTAAAGTAAAACGATCATGTTTCAGTGGAAAGCATGGAAAAGGAAAAGAAAATCGTCATAGTATGAAGCAAGTTTGAAGTTATGCCATGGAATATTTTTATGGTTTTTCGAGCATCATCAAAAGGGTTGGAATTTGGATTCCTTTTTATCTATCAGATATTTTTCTTTTATGTTTTGGGTCTTTATGTTTCCCGTAAAGTAATGTTATGTTTAAAATTTCTCTCTTTAAGAGCGATATTCTAATAATAAATTAACCCTTCACTAGTAAAGGATTTATTAAAAAATTACCCTTAAATAACATAATTATGTTAATAAATTTCACGTATTTATTATAATGAAAAAAACAAAATAACCATAACATAAAAAAAACTTATTAAATTTTAAATCTTGGTTTGAAATTGCATGGAACACTCAAAATAAAATTTGGAGAACCTGAAATCAAATGTCATTTACAGAATCGTTAATTTAATGAGTGCAAATTGATCTCTCATACATTTAAGGCCCCTACGAAATGGAGGAGATGAAAAATCTGATAAGATCTATTGCACAAATTGGTGAACAAATATTTTCTCAAGATTATAATATATGATATTCTTAAATTTGTATTACAATGATGCATTCAAAAAAAATATGTTTTACAATTTAATATTGAACAACTTGGTGAACAAACACTCAAAATTATGATATATAACATTTTAAATTTAAATAAAAAGAAATATTTGAAAATTGAAAAAAACATTCTTATAGAAATAAAAATGAATACACCTTAGATATCATAATGTATCGTAACTTTAATATTAATATATATTAATTTCTATAATATATTATATATTATATAAAATTCAACATTAAAACAATTTTATTTAATATAATTATTAATTATTTTTATCCTTTTATAAAATATATTTTATAAAATTAAAATTTATTAAAAATAAATTTAAATTAAATTATTTAGTAATCATTTAAATTTATATTAAACCATCAATCTCCTCTTACTCTATATAATACTTTATCGATAAAATTTTAAATCAATAATCTTTAGATTAAAAATACCTTAACAATATATCTTATTCTCTTTTATTCTATCAACCTCTATTGTACTACCTTTGAAGAATTTTGTAAATAATTCTTCCTTAATAAACACTAAATTGCATTTTATTTTATTAATCCTATCCAAAATTTCAAATCCCACAAACTACCCATAATGTGTTTTCATACTTTTAGTTGATCATGGACTTGGACACAGAGATTGATATTGCACAACTAACTTCTTAGAGGGAGAAAAGTAAAGTTAATCTTACCTAGTATGGATGGCTTAATAACCACGAAATGCTAATTGACAGTCAATTAGTGTTACCTGAGGGAACCATGGATGTGTAAATATGGGAATGGTAGAAGCATTAATTGACAAATTTCAGCGTAATTTACTCGTGGCCTACGATGGTTCGTACAATTTTATATTCATGCAATTGTTTATTATAAATGTTAATGGTGGTTTTGATTCATAATGATGAATCCTGCATTTTGTACCACATCCCATCCCTATCTCTTTGCATTTCCACTAACATCTTAGCTTTTCTTAATCCAGTGAATTCAGACATGTGAGATATAAACGTTCCCAGGTTGCTTGACAGTGAAATATTAATATCAATGAATTATACTAAAATTTAACCCATATAACATCAATGAGACGTACTCGGTTGATAGTACAGGTTAGTATTAATATCAAACACCTACACTAATACTAATTTGCATAATGAAAACAAAAATGAGTTTTTGACACTACCACCTAACCAAAAGTACTCATGCTGACTATTTAGAGCCAAAGTTTATTTATGAAATTTAGAGTGAGTAGTCTTCTGATATGATATTAAAAACTACAAAACCCCTTGTGCATCAATCCCAATTGATGCCTTCACTTAAAATAATAACACAAAGCTCAACGAAACAACACAAAGCAAGCCCTTGAGAGAAATCCAATCAAATTCGACAACATATTTCGCATTCGATAGAAAGATTCTTAGAAGAGGATATTTTATGCATCAATCTCAATTGACGCCTTCACTCAAAAAAATAACACAAAGCTCAACAAAAAACTACAAAGCAAGCCCTTGATAGAAATCCAATCAAATTCGACAACATATTTGGCATTCAATAGAAAGATCTTAGAAGAGGATATTTTATAATAGCACGAGAGATTCCAAACACTATTGTTGGTTTGTTGGGGCCTGACCCAGGTTCAGAAGTGATTTAGCCACACAAATCCCGAAACTACCGGCCCTTTCGACAATAGTCCGCGGTGCGCGAACTAAGGTCTCACTCGAGGTAGTATGGAAGGGTGCTTGAACCAGGTTTCCGCACCCTAGGGATGTCTTGATGAAGTCTAGGAAGTTCGCGCACCGAACCCGCGCGCATGCGCTGCTCCGCGCAACCCTTTGTCCTTCGTAGCTTGTGCGACTGCTTCCGCGCGGCTTTGTAAAGAGCACGAAGAGGTGTTGTCTCGATCCTTTATCCTTAATGTGCTATTATTATAGATCTTAACTTAATTGTGTGTACCCAATATTCCCATTAATCATTCAACATTCATAGCAAGTGCGCACAATCATAAAACTGTAAAGAGATGCATAAACATAACAGAAGCATAAACACACAGTATTTTAGAATCAACTTATCTTTTATTAATCCTTTGTTCAAATACAATCCCAACTCCACCCTGTGCACTCAGCTGCAGGGGTTCGCGCACATAGCTGGGGACTCTACCAAGCCTCTGCGCACTCAGCTGCAGAACCTCTTCCTACCACTACAACCCAAGACTTGGACTTACAGACTCATAGCTAGTTCATCATCCAAAAGAACATAAGACTTCTCCCCCCCCTTTACACTTAGAGCCTTGCTCTATTTATACAATCCCATGGTCCGTGAACCATGGGTAGGCCGACACACTCTACATTAAATTATATTATTTTAGGGCAGACAACCCTAGCCTCTCGTGCTCCGCGCCCACATTTTGTGGGGTCTTTTCATTACACTTGACCAAAATCCAGGCTTCCAGCCCCAAAAACCCACTATGGGGGGATCCGCTGCCCAACAGGCCCCCAACACAATCATCATGACTCATCCCGAGTCACTCTGCTGGTGCGGCGATCTTTGCGCGAAGTCCATGCAGCAGGTCTCGCGTAGCTTGGGTGTCTACAACACACTGTTCTGCCGCCTGTTGTACTTGTTGCATGCATATTTTTGAACTTTCGTGTGCCGGGTCACATTCCTATCCAATCGTGTACAGTTCTTGCATCTGTGCCAGCTTCCCTTCAATGGTAGTTGTGATTGTGAATGCTTCATCGATCCATGGCTGGATGTGCACTTTAAACAGGGCTTCCTTTTGGCGCGCAGTGTCTAATCGGTCCTTCAGTGCCCTTGCTTGTTGTAGTCTAGTGAGTCATTGAGTAAGGGAAACCGTCTGCACAATGCCCCGAACACTGTTGTACTCCTGCTGCAACTCACGCGCCTCTGTCTCTAGGCACTATAGGTTTGGGTCTTCCTGCAGATGTGTAAGTATGGTGAGTGCTTGCTCCAACATCCCGGTGCACCCCTGTGTCGCCTGGCCAATTCGTTCCAACCCCATCTGGATAGCACAGGCGCGTTGCTCTCTGACTTCTGGGGGTGTGGAGGGTTGTGCCTTCAATCGCAGCTCGGTGATTTGCAGGTTCAACTCCAACTAAACCTTTGTCGTTTCCTCTCGGGCCTCGTAGACTTCGGCTGCCAATCTATGGACCCGCTCTGCTGCTGGTAGTTTTGCTGGCACAGCCAACTCTGGAATGCTCCTGCATGCGTCCTCTACGGCCTGCTCCAATCCGCTAGCCTATGCAACCAACGCATCCCTCTGGATGCTGAGCTGGTCCATGTTGATTTTCTGCTCATTCAGGACCTGGATCACTTGGCCTTCTCGGGCGCGGAGTTCAGTGATGACCCCATCTTGTAGCTAGTACAGTACTTCGCGCAGCATGGCGGCCAAGTTCAAGCCGACCCCTTTCATGCTGCTCATCGCAGCCTGGTCCTCCTCGTTTGCTACTGCTAGCATGCCTTCGGGCAATATGAAGGTGTTACTCATACGGGCACGCAGCGTCTGTTCAGCCTCAATGGTTCCTACTGCGACATACTAGGCCATTGTACCTGTTTGGGGGTGTTGTACCTGTAAATCTTGTAGCTGCGCGCTGAGCGCCTCCAACACAGTGTTCTGCTCCATTCGTAATCCCTGGAGAGCGTCCTCCGCAACTTTGTGAATCTTTTTGGTGATATCCAATAGATCACCTTCTATGAGCATGATCAGGTGGTCGGACGTCTTTGTGACTTTCCCTTTCTTTCTGTGTTAGGTCCCTATAATACTAGTGATTACCCCATTACTATTGTAGTTATATCCCTTATTAATATTGTTGTGCCCCTATTGTCCCCATATCATTATTACTGTGCCCCATAGAATCCCTCTATTGTTATTTTTGTGCCTTTATATTATTATTGTTAGGTCGGCTGGGTTATATTGTGACTCCTTAGACTCCTATATATAGAAAAGAGGTTTTGTCATTTGAATCATCAAAGAATCATTCATTTGTGTAATGTAAAGGAGGTTGCCCCCTCGAAGAGGCTGAATTCTAAGGCATTGATCTATCTTTTCTATCTTTTTGTGAGCTGGTTTCATAACATTTGGTATCAAAGCTTTAAATTCTAGGGTTTTTCTACTCCAAATAGGTCATCGTCGCATTTTCGCTATAACTTTTTTTCTGCGATGTTTTAGAAGTGAAAAAAAAACCCATTTGAGACGAAATCACACTGAACCTTGGGTCCGAATTTCAGAGCTTTTCGCACTATATTTGCGGCAATATGATCTGAGGAAGTTGGTCTTTTTGCAGACCCCTGAATTACATTCCAAATAGGTGACCTGGGGAAAATCGTCATAACTTTCTCTTTGAGCATCAGATTGAAGTTTCATAAGAAGATACAAAAAGAGGATGGACTGTAGTTTCTTGTGTATATTGTTTAGAGCCAAAGGTCAAAACAGGGACACGTGGCATGTCATACAAGTTCGCTCTACTGAACTAGTATATAATCAAGTCACTGTGGGAGATTTGGCATAACTCTTCCTTGGAGAATCCAATTTGGATCAGACTGGTGGCATTGGAAAGAGGACACAGAGGGCTACTACAGGTTGCAATTTAAGAACTGGATAATCTGAAATTACAGAGATACATCAGAGGCAATATTGAGCTCCTACAAAGTGAAAAAAAGTGTGTAGATTTTTTTAAATTTTTGCTTAAGCTTGGTTTGAAAAATTATTTTGAAGGAATTCAAAGGGAATAGTAGAGAATTATTATCGGTAACTTATGCCCCGAGGAAAGAAAATGCAAACACCTAGTAAGCAACCTGAAATCTCTAGCATGACTCATGAAGAAGAGGAAAAAATGCTACATGATATATCAAAATTACAAGACCAAGTGCAACAAATGTCACTCTCACAAAAGCTAACAGAAGCTAAGTTAAATGGCGTGGAATCTAAGATAAAGGGAGTGGAAGCTAAGATGGACGATTTGAAGACAGATTTGAAGAGACGTGGCAGATTTGAAGACAGACATGGCAGATTTGAAGACAGATTTGACAAATTTTCTACAAGAAATACTTACAAATGGTGAAAGGGTAGTAAAGGAAACTCATGATGCGAACAAAAGAACTGTTAATCATGACTTCATAGAATCTAACGTTGGATCGAAGACCCACCATATTCCAAAAATTGATATGAAGAAGTTTGATGGCAAGGATCCCGCAACATGGATATTACAGATGGAGCAATTTTTCGATCTCAATAATGTGCAAAACACACAAAAGGTACGTATTGCAACTTTATATTTGGAACCAAATCAGTTCGTATGGTATCAATGGCTTTACTCTCGTAAACAAATTATCACTTGGGAAATTTTTACAGAAGAATTGACAGCACATTATGAGGATACAAAAAGCAACACTTTTTTTAGCCAATTGATAAGTCTCAAACAAAAGGGTTCAATAATGGAGCACATTGAAGAGTTCCAAAAATTGAACATAAGGGTAAAAAATATTCCAGAGGAGCATATGATTGATGTGTTTATAGGGACTTTAAAGGATAATATCCAACATGATGTTCGCCTTTGGGAACCTGATTCATTAGAGAAGGCATTCAGGTTAGCAAGAAAAATGGAAAGAAAAATTATGGCAACCAGGAAGCATACCACTCACAACTATAAAGATGGAAGTGTTGTTGCCCCTAGTCTTCCACAACCTATAAGGTTGACACCACAACAATTGGAAGAAAAAAGAGCAAAAGGGCTTTGTTACAGTTGTGATAGCAAATAAACTGAAGGTCATAAGTGTGCTGAGAAGAAATTATTCTACATAGATTGTCAAGAAGAAGAAGAAAAGGAGCAAGAAAGGTCAAAAGAAGAGGATATACTCCAGGAACAAAGCCTAGATAAAGAAGAAATGAATCCGACCATATCTTGTAATGCATTGGTGGGAATTACCACTCCTCAAACTATCAAGATAGAAGGAAAAATCAAGAAGAAAAAGGTAATAGTGTTGATTGATTTAGGAAGTACCCACAATTTTATTCATTGTAAGGTAGCAAAAGAATTGAATTGCTTCCCATAACCAGCACCAGAGTGTCAAGTGATGGTTGCAAATGGAGGAACAATAAATTGCTCTGGAAAGTGCCATAATATCAAGCTATCCATGGGAGAATATGTATTGACTAGCCCAATGCTTTCCATTCCAATGGGAGGTGTTGATGTTGTACTAGGAGTCCAATGGCTACAATCCTTGGGTACAATAGCTTTTAATTTTCAAGAACTTTTCATGAAATTTTCTGTGGAAGGAAAGGAAGTTGAATTAAGGGGTATTGCAGGGAAACTAGGAAAGATAATCAGCTCTAACGGTATGACAAAGCTTCTAAAAAAGGAATAAAGAGGTGTAATTGCACAATTATGTTTGCTAGATGTTTCCACATCGAAATCATCTATTTCTCCAGATCTCCAAAAAGTCTTGGAAAATCATTCCAAGGTATTTGAGACTCCCAAAGGTCTCCCACCTATTCGTGATCATGATCATGCAATTCATCTGATTCCAGGAAGTGTTCCTCCAAACATCAGGTCATACAAATATCCCTATGCCCAAAAGAGTGAAATTGAATGTATGGTTGCAGAAATGCTAGAGGATGGTATAATTCAACCTAGTCAAAGTTCTTTCTCTGCTCTAGTAGTATTGGTGCACAAGAAGGATGGATCATGGCACATGTGTCCGGATTATAGGGAGCTCAACAAGCTCACTATTAAAGATAAGTTTCCCATTCCTGTCATTGATGAATTACTGGATGAATTGCATGGATCAATTTACTTCACCAAGTTGGATCTTCGTTCAGGATATCATCAAATCAGAATGAAGACTGAAGACATTCTGAAAACAGCATTTAGAACTCATGAGGGTCATTATGAATTTTTGGTCATGCCTTTTGGCCTTACCAATGCACCTTCTACATTTCAAGGTTTGATGAATTCCATTTTCAAACCCTTCCTTAGAAAATTTGTGTTAGTATTTTTTGATGATATACTAATCTACAGCAAGTCTTGGAAGGATCATGTTGAACATGTTGACAGGGTGCTACAACTATTGGAGGAGAAACAATTATATGCAAAAAGATCCAAATGTTTCTTTGGAGTACAATAGGTGGAATATCTGGTCATATTGTATCTCATGAAGGAGTTAAGGTAGACCCTAGCAAAATTAAAGCCATTAAGGAATGGAAAACCCCCACATCCATAAAGCATTTACGAGGATTTCTTGGGTTGATAGGGTATTATTGCAAATTTGTTAAAAGTTATGGGAGAATAGCAGCACCTCTAACAACATTATTGAAGAAAGATGCATTTTCATGGACTCCAGAAGCAACAAAGGCCTTCGAACATCTTAAAGAGGCAATGTGCCAAGCACCGGTCTTAGCTACACCGGACTTCACAAAAACCTTTATTGTGGAATGTGATGCTTTAGGAAATGGAATTGGTGTTGTTTTAATGCAAGATGAAAGACCCATTGCTTTTGAAAGTCGTCCAATCAAGGGAAAGTTTTTACACAAAGCTATTTATGAGAAGGAAATGTTGGCAATACTACATGCACTTAAGAAATGGCGACCCTACCTAATGGGAAGACACTTCAAGGTAAAAACGGATCATGATAGCCTTAAATACTTTTTAGAACAAAGATTATCCTCTAAAGAGCAACAAAAGTGGGTCACAAAGATTTTGGGTTATGACTTTGAAATCATCTACAAAAAATGGAAGCAAAATGTGGTGGCAGATGCACTCTCAAGAAAGGATGAGGATGTGGAAGCATTGTTGTGCGTCATTTCTATTATCCAACTAGATTGGATAAATGAAGCAAGGGATGAATGGAAGAATGATGAAGAAGTGTGGGCACTTATTCAAAACTTACAACAAGATTCCAGTACATCTGATACATTTAGCTGGCAAAATGATTCGTTATGGTACAAAGATCGCTTATACCTCTGTAAGAATTCCCAACTCAAACAAAAGATTCTTATGGAATTGCACACTTCTCCCTTAGGAGGGCACTCAAGATTTTTAAAAACTTACCACAGGGTTAAGAAGGAATTTTTTTGGGATGGCCTTAAATCGGATATTCAAAAGTTTGTGGCAGAATGTTTGGTTTGCCAACAAAATAAAGTTGAAACAATTAAGACCCCGGGTCTATTACAACCTTTATCCATTCCAATCCAACGTTGGGAGGAGGTTTCAATGGATTTTATCACAGGTTTACCCAAGTCTGAGGGAAAGAGTGTCATCATGGTGGTAGTTGACAGACTTACCAAGTATGCACACTTTTGTGCATTATCACATCCATTTAAAGCCAATATAGTTTCTACTGCATTTATGGAAACAATTCAAAAGCTACATGGAAACCCAAAGATTATTGTAAGTGACAGAGATCCCATTTTCACTGGAAATTTTTGGACAAAATTATTTTCTTGTCTTGGTACTCAGTTAGCTCATAGCTCATCTTATCATCCTCAATCTAATGGGCAAACTGAGATAGTAAACAAATGTTTGGAAGGATATCTTCGTTGCTTTGTATTTGATAAACAGACACAATGGGTCAAATGGTTGCCTCTGGCTGAATGATGGTATAACAATTCCTTCCATACAACAACAATAATAAGCCCATTTATGGCACTTTATGGATATCAGCCACCATCCATCACATCATATTTAAGAGAAAATTCTAAGGTTCAAGCAGTGGAACATCACATCGAGCATCAACAACAAGCCCTCCAACTCTTAAAGGATAACCTCGTGTTGGCGCAGAATAGAATGAAACAACAGGCAGATCAACATCGCAACGAAAGAAGTTTTGATGTAGGTGATTGGGTATTCCTATGGCTACAACCATATAAACAAATGTCCCTCAAACAAGCTAAGAAGGATAATAAATTATCACCAAAGTATTACGGTCTGTACAAGGTGTTGCAAAAGATTGGTACTATGGCATACAAATTGGAGCTTCCTACAGCTTTTCGAGTGCACCTAGTTTTCCATGTTTCATGTTTAAAGAAGGTTATAGGCGACAAGCTCCCATTTCAAACAATATTACCAGAACTTGACGAGGAAGGAAAAATTATATTGGAACTGGAAGCAGTCACAGAAACAAGAACTTGACAGCTATGAAATCGATCAATTTCGGAGTATCTCATCAAGTGGAAGAACTTATCCGCTGAAGATTCCACATGGGAAGATGAGAATTTTATACAGAAGAATCCAGAACTACTCAAGCATTGAGGACAACACTTTTCTGAAGGAGAGGGGCATGTTAGGTCCCTATAATACTAGTGATTACCCCATTACTATTGTAGTTATATCCCTTATTAATATTTTTGTGCCCCTATTGTCCCCATATTGTTATTACTGTGCCCCATAAAATCCATCTATTGTTATTTTTGTGCCTTTATATTATTATTGTTAGGTTGGTTGGGTTATATTGTGACTCCTTAGACTCCTATATATAGAAAGGAGGTTTTGTCATTTGAATCATCAAAGAATCATTTATTTGTGTAATGTAAAGGAGGTTGCCCCCTCAAAGAGGCTGAATTCTAAGGCGTTGATCTATCTTTTATATCTTTTTGTGAGCTGGTTTCATAACATTCTAGGGACGGTTTTCTCCGGGTTGCACGACCGCTTGAGTTGTGTTGATGTTGTAATGGGTCCGCATGGTCCTCTTCCCTGTCCACCTCCCTGGTTTGCTGCTCCGAGGACATCTCCTGGCCTTCCTCGACCTCTCTGGTGGGAATGGTTGTGGTTTCTGTCGTCTGTGCTGCTATTGCTACATCGGCCGCCTTCTGCCGTGTGGCTGCTTCTTGTTCCTGGCACATCCTCTCAGCCAGCTGCGAGAGGCATAGCTTGGTGTCCTTCTTTTGTTGCTGCATTGCGATCTTCTTGATTTCCGCCAAGTCTGGGGTCGTGCCACTCCAGAGGCCATGACTCCATCACTGCAAAGATCGCATCGTCCATTGCAATGAACAGAAGCTTCACCCATTTTCGTATTGGATCCTTGCGCGCCCGGATATACAGGTTATGCATATCCGCCTTGAATTCTGTCACGCTTTGCAAGCTGTTATGAACTATAGGGGACAAGCGTGGCCTACGATTGATCCATGTTCAGATGCTTGCCTCCACGAACACCCAGAACACCTTTATCTCGTAAATCCTGTTCGCATCTCTTGTAGCCCAGAGCGAGGTGTACCTCATGGCTTCGGGCAGGTCACCCTCAGTAGTGGGAAACTGGCTATTTTCCGACAGCTCCCCTGCAACCAACATAATGGATAAGAGCAACCACGCATAGTGGAAGGTCTTACCCTGCTCCTGGGCCTCCCTGCAGTTCGTCAAGAATTCATCACATAGGAACTGCGCCCAGTTGAACTGGACCCCCTCTGCACATTGCTCTGCCAACGCAATCATAGATGCTGGTACTTCGTCGGCGCAACATTTCCTCATTAGCTTGCTGGCCAACAGCTGGGTGGCTACGCGCACCCCTTGGTCTTTAATACTTGCTATTACGTACCCCCGCTTTCTCTTTTCTAGCTTATACTTGGCCTTCATAGCTTCTGCGAGGGCCAAGTCGCTGCTTTTTCCTGCTATGGCCGCGGGGTCGTTTCCTTTGACTGGCAGTCGAGAAATTCAGTGAATCAGATCAGCCGTGATGGGAATCGGCTCCTCCAGCCAGAGATACCCATCATGCACCAAGCACAACAGCTGCTTGATGACAAAAATGGTGATGGGCATGCGGTGGTAGTGGGGTATCCATCGCAGATGGAGTAACCTAGCCTTCTCCACACCGCGCAACCATTTTTGCTTTATTAACTTCTCCGCGGCCAACTATGGGAACTTCTCGCTGTTTGCGAGGTCCCAATATTCAAACTTCATAGTTGGTACTTGTCCCAACGGCGGACCTTCAAACCTTATATCATCAGGGAGGAGTGGGGTCTGGAGGGAACTCTTCGTGGCCTCCAGGTCCTTCGGTATTTTGGCTTTTCCCTTCCACGGGGGAATGTAAGGAGGTAATTTTGTCGCAACATGCTTTTGAGAGAATTCCTCTGCTTCATCGTCTTGCGCCTCAATTTGGGCAATCAGGGCCTGCAAGTCTTCCTCCTCCTCCTCTGTTTCCAGGGTGACGACTTTTCCCTTCTCTGCCATTGACAATTTGCCAAACCGTGGGTTTCTTGGGGATACACAGACTGGCCCCATCGGTTGCATATCTTTCTGTGGCCGTGGCGTGCATGGTGATTTTGGAACTTCAGCTGTAGTTGCCGCCTCTCCAGGCTCCTCATGGGCCATACCGGGCTCCGCGGTAACTTCGGCGAATCACACTCTCGTTCTAGCAGTTGTCATTGTGTCTACACTTGAGGATGGTAAGAGTACGCGGCGCTCAATGCTTTGTGCTTGCTCAATTCTCAGACAACCAAGTGTTGCCTTGGAGCTGGCCCTGGGGTTTTTATAGTGTCCTTTGAATTTGAATTTGACCCTTCCCTCCACTTCTGCATCATTAATGCCTTCTTAGCAGCAAATCGTCCCAAATCTTGCATTTAATTCGTGTCTTAATGGCTCGCCGCCCGCTCCTTTTTGCCTTAAATTGGACCTCTTGTCATGAACAGTGATACCAACGGTCACCTCCCAGCCTACCCGCGCAGCAAAGCAGCACCCTATGCACAGCCGCGACCCTTGTGACATACTGATCCTGCGCGCAACCTCCTTGTCATGCAACTCCCATACAAACTTGTTTAGAGTCCCACGCTCTCTTTCAACTGCTTGGAGCACTGAGACTGTGCTTCCTACAGATAGTCAGGTGGTCGCACCACTGGTGCAAGGCTTCAAGTTACCTTCCAACCCAGTCCACGGGCCCTCCTTAATTATCTCGCGTTCTTCCTTAGACGGTGCACTCCCCTGTTTACTTTGTCTAGTAAGGTGTGGTCACAGCCATGGTAGCAGGGTCATAACTTCCTCTACTGCAGTAGTATGGCTGACTATTCCTTGTCCCATCGTGCTTAGTTTCTCGGTGCAGCATGCTTGCGCGACTTCGGTTTCCAGTTTGTTGATTTCTTCGTCCAATATCATACTTTTCTTTCTCAGCCATAGCCAATCGTCGTCGAGTGAAGTTTCAAGTTCCCTCGCCGAATGGCTTCCTATAACTGCATAATTCCTTTACCCGGGTCTTCGCATACTGTCCCAACTGTGGGAGTTGTTTTAGGGGGATTCTTCTCTGCTCTTATGGTTTTGTCTCTTCTCGTCAGTGTTGGGATCACTTCCGCGCTCTAGTTTTTGCTTATGGCCCTATAGGCCCATTGAACCGTTGGTACACGCAGGTCCCAGTTAGTTTGTTTCGCCTGGTAAACTTTGTTCATGATTCCGCATAGCTTTTTGAATGCTCTGACGTGGAATAGTTGTGGTGCACGTCGCTTTTCCTGTTGCCGTGTCTGGTTCTGATTTTTGATCCTTAGTTTGGGATGTGCTTGCACAGCACACGTCTGCACCCATCGACACAGGTGGGCGCACAAGCTGCTTCGTCCTGGCTTCCCGGCTCTTGTTTGATGCTGGGGACTTCCAAACTGTAAGCGCATCCATCTTCTACATTCGCGCTAGTTTCCAATGGTCTTCTGATGTGTACTCCACCATTGTGCGGGTGTTGCGCGCAGTGCCCATTCCATTGCACCGTACCACTGCTGTTCCGGTACTGCGCTTTCAAATTTGTCTAGGAATTCATCCACCGTTGTCACCCCACCATATGTTGGCAGTTCCCTTGCCTCTGTCATCACGCAACAGGATGATCTAATCATCATATTGCAATTCAGCGTTGTCACTTCGTGCAACCGGTTCTGCCAGCATTCTACTTCTTCGTCTGAATCCGAAGTACAGGAACTATCGCACTCCCATGAGATTCTCCCATCTACAGTCGGATTCACCCGATCCTAGTCTTGTGCCGTTATCTGGTAAATACAATCCAGCTCATCATTGCTTTCATCGTTGCGCACTGTTTCAGTGTAGTGTGCTCCTTCGGCTGAGTCTAGTGGATCTACTATGCGTAGGGACTTTTTCTCAAATATCATATTCCGCTTATTCAGGTTAATGACTCCATTCATGTCAGTGGCCGAGTCTATTCCTAGCAACGCGGGATAAGGATTGCTGTCATCAACAATCTCTATTACTTCAAAGTCTGTCTGCGTGCTCACGCCTTCGATATCAACTGCTACCCATTGCAACCTCCCCATGGGCAAACTCTTTTGTTGGTTCGCCATTCGTAATTGAATAGGGGACAACTATAATGTGGGCCTACCCATGCGTTCCCATGTCAGATTTGGTAACACATTCACGTCCGACCCCAGGTCTAGGATTACCTGATCCATTTCGTACTTGCCAATCTGCGCTGTCAATCTCATTTCCCTCCCGGTGCGCACTGCATGCTTTCCTAGTTTCTAGACTACACGCGGTTCCCCTAACCCCGCGCACCTGGTGATCAACTCTTGTAGTCCCTTAACTGCCTTATTGTCACACAGTAGTTTCATGCACGTCTCTAAAAAGGTAGTAAGCATAGAAGGATCCATCCCTGGCTCTGGTTGATCCTTACTACCTGAAGTGGAGGCCTCCGTGAAGCTCTTCTTAGCTTCCATAAATGTCTCCTTTGTGCGTTCTAAGTCAAACTCAGGTTCCTTGGTAGGAGCCTTGCGAACCCATGTATCCTCCTCAGGCTGCTTCCCCTTATCTTCCCCTGTGGTCGCACCGCTTCTGAGCATCATGTTCACATTTGGGTCTTCTTCACGTGGTTCAGTCCTCATCATTTGGATATTCTGAGTCGGAGTAGGCTGCAGTACCCCTTTCTCGCGCATTTGTGCGATCAACGTAGGACAATCTACTGCTTCATGATCAAACTAAGCATAGTATGAACAAGATACTCTCGTTGGGTTGGTACAATCGCGAGCATAGTGCCTTGGTCCTCCGCAATTGTAACGAATTAACTATCCACAACCCCTTCCTGGCCCCATTTCTCCTCGTCCTCAACCTCGGCCCTGAAATCCAGCACGCGCCATCCCCGCGGCTAGGTCAAGGCCTCGTGTTTTTGTCTGCATTCTGTAGGATGGGGTTTAATCCATCATTAGCTCGTAGCTACGAAAAGTACGCTCGTCGTGGCCCGCTGACCTGTAGAAATTACAAAACAACTGCTGGGGAGTTTGTGTATACCTCTGCAACAAATGACAATTATCCGTCCTGTGTTTTTCTCCTATCCGACAGGTCGCACACCATAATGCGGGTGTTGCACTCGGCCCTGCCTGTGCATCTAGTCTCAGCGGCATTAGTCCCCCTCCTGCCAAGTAGTTTGCGAATACTAGACAGTGGTCCTTGTCATGACCCTACCCTTTGCACTTTATGCACCACACTTCCTTGCGCACCTCTGGCTGTGATGCCCTATCCTGCTTCAAGCTCTGCATTTCCAGGCAGAGATTTTGTAGTTGCGCATGGATTTGTTGAACTCCCAGCCCCAGATCCTATATCGGTGTTTCATGCAACATCATCGCTATTTCGAACACTTCAGCCTGGGTAGCAAGTTTCTGTTGCGACAAGGTCGTCCTCAGGTTTGGTGTCAAAGATGGAACAAACCATGCACAGTGTTGTGCATCCGTTAGTGTCATATTAGCCTCACGGATCATAATCTTCAGCTGCTGATCCAGATCCCAGGGGGTTTCGCCTGGAAGCATAACGATCTCTTTGAACCTAATGATTGACTATGTCTCTGATTTCGGCCGGCTAAATTCTTTGTTCAGCGCATTCTGGATCTCTGCTATTCCTACATTTGGGTGATCATTAGAGTGCTTGATATACCATGTCAACGCGCGATCCTGCAGTGTGCTCACCAATGTAGCCTTCTTAATGTTGTCGTCTGTGACCCCTTGTGCTTCCCACACTGCTCTTACCACGAACCAGAACTGATCCGGATCCTCATTCCCTACTCCTCTGAATACGGGTAGCTTGATCGTGCTCGCCATGCTGAACTATGGGTTTGGTTGAGGTGGGGTTGGTGAAGATGGAGGTGAAGGAGGTGAAGTGGGTGGTGGTGTAAGTGGAGGTGGTAACTACAGAATGCGCTACCTTATCAAACTGATCGCACTTCTCGGAGAGACCCGAGCGAGCTCTTCCTCGCTCTCTCGTGAAGGTGAAATTAAGGGACTATTCCCTAATTCCCGCTACCTCTGTAGATCTTTCCACTCCGTGTCGTTCTAAACATTAATGTATTCGCATCACCCGTTTTTCACATAACAACATCTTAATCCAGGTATTCAAAGATTTAATGTACTTACCTTGCGGTCCCTTAAGGAAAAGTCTTTCTACTTCGCTGTAGCTCACAGTTGTGTCTATAGCAAATTCAGTGATAAAGCCCCCTATTATCTGGTCGAGCCAGTGGTCCACAACTCGCGCGATCTTATATTCTTATGTCTCTAGTCTGCACACTAATTCTGGAGTCCACACTATCGGTTGGTCGAGCTTATATCTTCCTTAGCTATCGGCTAACCTCACAATCCACTCATATAGTTTAGAAGGAAAGGACACGAAGAAGATCTCGTGGATTTTTGTATATACGTAGTGATCCAGCCACCTTTTCTCGGATATCTGCGGAGTTCTATTTTCCTGTGTCATGAACTCGTGAAGCTTCTTGTCCAACCACTCTTCAATTTCCTTCTTTGTTGGGTTCCAGTGGCATGACATCAGACATCCCTTAGGCAGATCCCAGTCCCGACAACAGAACCATTTGTTGGCTTGTTGGGGCCTGACCCAGGTTCAGAAGTGATTTAGCCAAACAAATCCCGAAACTACCGGCCCTTTCGGCAACAGTCCGCGATGCGCGGACTGAGGTATCACTTGAGGTAGTATGGGAGGGTGTTGGAACTAGGTTTCCGCACCCTAGGGATGTCTTGATGAAGTCTAGGAAGTTCGCGAACCGAACTTGCGCACCTACGCTACTCCGCGTAGCCGTCTGTTCTTCGCAGCTTGTGCGACTACTTCTACGCGGCTCTATAAAGAGCGCGAAGAGATGTTGTCTAGATCCTTTATCCTTACTGTGCTATTATTATAGATCTTAACTTAATTGTGTGTACCCAATATTCCCTTAATCATTCAACATTCATAACAAGTGCACACAATCATAAAACTGTAAAGAGATGCATAAACATAACAGAAGCATAAAAACATAGTATTTTAGAATCAACTTATCTTTTATTAATCCTCTATTCAAATACAATCCCAACTCCGCCCTGTGCACTCAGCTGCAGGGGTCCGTGCACAACTGTGGACTCTACCAGGCCTCTATGCACTCAGCTGCAGAGCCTCTTCCTATCACTACAACCGAAGACTTGGACTTACAGACTCAGAGCTAGTTCATCATCCAAAAGAACATAAGAATTATCGCCCCCTTTACACTTAGAGCCTTGCTCTATTTATACAATCCCATGGTCCATGGACCATGGGTAGGCCAACACACTCTACATTAAATTATATTATTTTAGGGTGGACAACCCTAGCCTCTCACGCTCCACGCCCGCATTTTGCGGGGTCTTTTCATTACACTTGACCAAAATACAGGCTTCCAGCCCCAAAAACCTGCTATGGGGGCATTCGTTGCCCAACAACCATAAAAGAGGCATATCAGTTTATTATTTTAGAAACATGCACCCAAACAACACGGCAGGTAGAGGAAGGCCAAGCAAGCACACTTATTCTACAACCAACATTAGTAGGAGAAATATTGTGGCTCTCCCCATAGAAATCAAAATATTCTTAATGGAATAATTAGTAGAAAGTTGCAGTTGTTTATGACAAGGATTACGAGGAAATACTAGAAATAAAATCAACCATTATGTAAGTTGGACTACTTCTTACAAATCAAAATATTCTTCATTTATAGATAATTCATAGAATATTAAATAAGACACAAAATGACAACAAAAACACATGACAAATAGGAGATATCTACCTTCTGGCAGTCACATAAAGATTTGTTGGTAGAAGCAGTTTTTTCTCCTCTTGGAGATCCTACTCATTAGAAGAATATGGAAAAATTTCTTTTGTTTTTGTTGCTTTGGTTTCTTTTCTAAACTCCCTCTTCATCTTATTAATCATAAGAGGATCCTCCACATGTGGCTCCTCCTAGAGGTACTCCTCATTGGAATCTTTTGGAACTATTTTTTTCCCCTGTTGCTACTTTTGTCTCTGTGGTTGACTCCCTCTTCTCTTCTTGATGAAAAAAGGATCCCCATAGGTTTCCTTTCTTTCTCTTCTTCCTCCATTCCCATCATCGAGGTTCTTTGTTGTTATGCTTCAGTAGAAACTGCACATCCTTGTACTCCAATTTTTTTTATTCACTCATTTCTTCCTTCAACATGTTAATAGTGACTCGTTCAGATAGCAAGCGTATCATGCATCCATAATAACCCACTCCAACACTCACAATGTGTCAAGCTTTCCAGCTTGCACTGTGAAGACATAGATAAAAACAAAGTACTAAAAGAATAACAAACACAAGTGAGTTTGTTGAATTCTTCAGATGTTAACTGTCAGGACTTGCATGACAAGGGAAAGTAGGATTAAGTGTTTCACGTTGACACTATTTCATTTATAATTTGAGGAAAAATTGGATTCCTTCTTGTTTATGCACATTGCAATTTGACTGCCAGATAAAATTGAAGATTTTTTATGGGAATTATTGGAAAGCGTGAAAATATGCACAATTTCACCACTGTAAGATTGCGAAGTTGTGATGTCCATCCCCAAAAGATGAAAAATAAGGCATAAATAGCTTTCTATGTTCAAAAAATATGGTGATTTTCATGAGAGAGGCCCAAGGAGAGGTAGAATTCATGTCCTCCTACTCCTTGTAGTGTTACTCCATTCTTTCGACATAAATGAGTGTGACAGACCCTTCGACACGATTGCCCAACTCGCTTGCAAGCAGTCAAAAGTACATGGAGGCTTACGTGGCACCAAGACTTCCTCACATGTAATTTGTCATTCTTGGCAAGATGTCACCTAGAATAGTTTCCACAGGTAATATCGTGGTAGGCCTTAGTGCAAATGAAGAACAACTTGATATAGAGCATTAATAATGTTTTCGGAAAATAATAAGCTGTCAAAAATACATTTTAAAAATTTCAAAAAACATCAGGCAAGACACTTATGAAAATTTTTTAAATGTCAAATATGTGTAAAATGGCTTGTGACAGACAATTTTCCCATCAAATTCCACCTCTGTTGGTAATAATCAATGTTATTGAACAATCTCATTTTAATCTTAACCTCAAGCGAATTAAAGGAAACAATTTTTTATAGTACTTAATTTAGTCTTTCTTTGAATTAATTTGAATTTCATATCAAATATTTTGAATTTTACGCTATCCAAACCTTTCCACCTTGCTTTTAAAAGATCATAGTTAAAAATTTTCACCTTATTTCTAAAATTTTGTCATTCAACATATCAAGATTGAGCTAATATCCCATTGTTGGCTTTGGGGGCCCTGACCCAAGTTCAACGTTAGTCAGCCAAACAAATCCCTACACTACTAGCCCTTTCGGCATCAACCAGCGAAGCGCGGACCGAAGTCTCACCCGAAGCAGTATGGGAGGATGCTGGAACCATGTTTCCTCACCCTAAGATGGTTGTGATGTCGATTTATACCCCCTTCCCCTGCCTGCGCGCAGGTCGCTAAGCCTTAGGGTTTATCGTTCTACCTTTTATCCCGCCCTTTAGTAACTCCATGATTGTCTATCGTTGACCTTTGCACAGACCTAACCAGCGGCTTAGGTGCTTTCGCGCTGCTATGATGATGTATTGTATAGGTTCTCGAGTTATCTCAAGTGTTCTACTTATTCCACCAATCAATTATAGTTATCGGCGCGTAAACTGATATTCTTAGTTGTGTTCAATTAACAAATATAATCACATAAATTCGTGCATCAAACAAGCATTGTAATATAACCCAGATCGCAATATAATCAGATGCATTAACAGAGACTTAAATATACAGTAATTGTAGAATACTTCTCTTTATTGATATCTTCCAGTTTAATACAGACTCTATCCACCCTGCGCACACAGTTGCAGGGGTCTGTGCACTTAGCTGCAGACTTCCACCCTAGGCCTCTACGCACTCAGCTGTAGAGCCTCTACCTATGCTAAGACCCAAGAACACTTAGAACTCACTAACAAAAACTTCCAAAGCTACCTGGAGCTTACTTACTTAGCTCCTTTTTATACAATCCCATGTTCCTTCAGTATTTTGGCCTCCTGTTGCTTCGCAAGTATCTGTGTGAGGGCGACAGTGCATGCTGTTACTTTTACCTCGTCATAGCGCTATTGCAGTTCTCGTGCCTCTATCTCCAGACACTGTACATTAGGATCTTCTTGCAGACAGGTCAGTACTTTGAAAGACTATTCAGACCGTCGTGTACAGTCTGCTACTGCAATGTCTGCTGCTACTATCGCCTTTCTAATAGCGGTTGCGCATTGCTCCTTTACTTCCGGTGGAGTTGAAGGTTGGGCCTTCAACTGCAACTCCACAATTTGGAGGTTCATCTCCAGCTGAACCTTGGCCAACTCTGTGCGAGCATCACACACCCCCGTCGCAAGTTTGTGGACCTGTTCATCTGCCTCTGCGTCCTTAGGAATGGCCAATGCGGGAACCATTCGACAAGCTTCCTTCACAGCCTTAATCATGCGTTTATTTGAATTAGTAAATTCCACCATGGAAGTGAGGGCGGTGTCTCGCTACAGGGCCATCTGTAGATTATTGATCTTCTGCTTACTGATCACCTGCAAAGCATGCTTTTCATGGGCCCTCAGCTCTACAATCATCCCATCCTATAGTAGGTGGAGCACCTCACCAGGAAACGCTGCCAAGTTCAGCCCCACTCCCTTGAGGGCACTAACAGCGGGCCTGTAGCTTCGTTTTCTGTGGTCAGTGCCCCCTCCGGCAACACTATCGCTCGGGAGTCCTTCGCATGCAGCATCCTGGCGGCTTTTGAAGTGCCAATGACGAGGATGGTGGATGCTACACTGGTTTGTGATGCGCGGATCTGTAGCTCATGCAAACCTATCTGGATGGCCCTCAATACTTGCTGTTGCCGCTGCTCGAATTGTTGTAGTACCTCCGCGGTCATATCCCGCATCGTATCTTCAATGTCATTCAAATCTCCCTCTGTTAGCGTGATTGGGTTTAGCGACATCTTACTGGCCTTGGATTTCTTTCGTGGCCCAACTTTTTCCTGTTCTCTTGGATGCTTGATATGAAACGACGTCGTCTGCAAGTCCGCTCTATGCTGCTCTGTCTGCTCGTCCGTTTCTTCCTCTGTTTCAGGCGAGGGAAACCTCGCACCTTTGTCAGATCCATGCTCTACTCCACCTGTCTGTTCTTCCTCCTGCTGTGTGGCATCGCGCTCTTCTTGGGCCTTGGCCTCGGCCTCCTTCCTCCTCTTCTCGGCAAACTGTGCCATCCTGAGATTGGCTTCCTCCTTTTTGCATTGCGCGATGGACTTCCTCGATCCCACTGCCGAGTCTGAGGCAGTGCGCCATTCTATCGGCGAGCGATCAAGAATTGCATCGATCATGTCCTTAGTTGCCAAGTAAGGCAAGTCATGCCACTTTTGATCAGGTTCCTTCTGTGCCCTGATCGATACGCACTGAAAGTCTACTTTGAACTCCACGTACTCTTGTAGTTTGGTAAACACAATAGGCGATAATCAGTGTTTGTAGTTGATAGCCATGTGTATATTCATTTCCATAAAGATCCAAAAGATCTTGCTATCCTTGATGCGCTGAGCATCCTTGGTCTCCCATAGCAAAGCGTACTCCGCTGCTTTTGGTAGGTCTAGCACGACTGAGGGGAATTCGTTGTCTTCAGGAAGCCCCCAGGCTACCAGCACAATAGACAACAAGAGCCACACATAGTGGAAGGTCTTGCTGACCTCTTGTGTGTTACATGGAAAAGTGTCTATGCAGAACTACTAATCCCACTAACGCTGGTAGCTACCTTAGAAACAAACAAAGTAAAACTACTTTCGTTTTCCTTTATTAAAGATAGATGAGAGAAGAATAAAGGAGACCAACCTCTGTCTTGCGCTTGGTTCCTTGCTCGATTCCCCTCTCTTCTGATAGTCCTTTGCTACTTGCTTTCTTGTATACCCAGCTTCACAGAGTACCTGCAGAATCAAAGCAGCATAGCACTATACGAGAACATGGATCTATTATCATAAACAATCTAGGATCAGATGTAAATTGACCATACAAATGCATAAAACATAAATCACACAAGAGTATGGAGGAAAACGTGAATAGCTTTATTGATAATCAAGAAAGAGCCAAGAGAGTTACAAACAGTTTTTCTGACCCAACATCATCCTCTCAGCAAGTAAGCCCTTATTCACCTCATGAAAAGCTTAGATCACCCAACACTATGATGTTACCTCAAGAAACCAACAGCAATTCCTTACAAGATGCAAAATTCCAGCCTCTGGATCTCTGGGATGAGGGATCCATATATAAATGTCTGCAAGGGAGATGAGTCAGCTTGTGATTTGATTAGTGTCTTCCCTCTGATAGTTCTTGCTTCCACTTGGAGATTGATGATCTCTTACTCATCCCTGGTTGAATTCAGAGAGGCAAGTGTCATAGGAGAAGTTTCTGGAAGATTCCATGCTTCTCCACCTCGCGGATTGACACTGCCATTTGTCTCTTCTCGCCCATCGCACCCCATAGAAGGGCTTTTTGAAATTCAATGCACCTACTGTGTGTATTTATGTGAGATGCAACGCACTTTGCCTATGGAGTAGGTGAAATGATCCAGTTTTGACCAGTTCTGAGTAGTTTTTCATGGAGAACTTCTGGGAGAAGCTGTAATCAGTTGACCTTGTTCATTTAGGGGTTGGAAAAAAACTTTTAGGGACTTAGGAGCCCTTGGTTTATGGACATTTATGCTTGGGGTTGCAGTGCCCAAAAATTTCTATAACAGTTGCCCCCTAAAGCATGAGGTCGTTAATCTTTTTTGATGTCGGGTGAAATGCTTTATCATGAGGATCCGAAGTTCTTTCAAGCTGGAAGCAGACCTGTAATAAGATACAATAAAATACATTATCTTCATAATATTTTCATGATTTGGCTGATGCGGGCATTCCCATGCTCAGCTTTATAAATTCACTTTCATGTACATGAGACAAACAATTGTCTGAGTGTAGACTGATGATTCTGGTAGAGCCATCATCCCATAGATTGGATGATTATCTGTGCAGCAATGATGTACATTTGATGTCTTTATTTCCTAAATATATATCGCAGCTCGGATGGATGAAACTAGATCCGGGGTCTTCAATCTCGTTCTATCTTCACTCAAAGTACAAGTCGATCCATGTGAGAGATGTTCTAGAGTCGAACATGGAAAGACATCGCCTGATTACCAGCCAATGATGTAAGCTGTTAACAGGTGCGAGAGGAATCACCGATAATGATAATGATCCTCAAGGTAGTATAGTACAATTCACGCGGTGTGAATAAAGGACTTGGCGTCGAACACCACGCAAAATCTTTCGGTCGAAGGTCATTGATGTAAACCTGTCGCCGGAAGTGAGAAACTTGCCATTGAGGCATGCAAGCTTCAAAGTACTGAAAGGGGTGTTCCTAGATCGACTTCTTGGATAATGAGCTGATGTCGACAAGAAGCGATCCATCATAGGAGGGCCTTAATGAATCCCACATCAATGACACGGAACAGAGCAAATGATTTTAATGGAGGTGAAAACGATATGGTGATATAAGGTTCATGGTGGCGGTCATGAAAGAATGGAGTGTAAATGTATTGCAGCGGGTGAGACACAGGTGAATTCTCTGAGTGACTTCTCTTGAACATATCGGCGACACTGACATGATGGATTGGTATCATTAACCCCAAATGTGGATGGTGTGATGTGACCATGGTGATGTGACCGGTGAATGAAACAACCCAACCCGACTTGGATGCGAAGTGAAAGTGTCATGTTCAAGAGCGACTTGCTACCAACAAAGTTTTTTCAAGTTTTCTTCCCAATTTTTCCCCAGTCATTGCTGACTAGTACCTCTTTATTTTTGTCAAGCTTGAGGAGGATAACATATGCTTGTTCTATAATTTGCCCTTCGGGCAAACCCATCGCTATGTTTTAACGATCCTAGCAATAGTGAAACTCGTTCTTGTCTGCTATGGACAAGTTTGTCGCTATTAGGTTTTAACGAGTTTAACAACAAAGATAACTCGGTCCTTTTCAATTTTAGAGAGTCTGAAAAGGGACGTAAAGGAAACTCCAAAAATCCTTTTTCGTCATCTAATCCCTTAAGTCGAAAAAGTATAAAACAATACAGAAGGGATGAATTTTCGGTACTTTTAACGAGCCGAACAAAACAAGCGCTCGATCTTTTTGTGTAATAATCCCTCAGGTCCAAAAAGATTAAAATCTAAAGGAGGGATAGCACTTCCGGTCACTTTAACGAGTTGGAGAGGCCAATGGCTCGGCAATCTTTTCATATTTTACGAGTCAGTTGAAAAGAGCTTAAAGGAGACTCGTCTTTGAGGAACGAGTGATAAATTCGGGTAGCAGCTGATTCCAGGTAAGGTTTGGAATTTCCCAATCACGGCAGTGTTACAAGGATGGCTAACAGGATCACTCTTCGCAGCTGTTCCTCAAAAGGGGTAAACAATCAAATGGAGGTGAATGATCGGCCAATACAGAGTGGAGGTGATGATGAGAACACGACCAAGGCTTTAAAGGCTGAAGTACTACATTCACAACGGTTATTTACTGGAAATTGGTTCATTTTTTATTGAGCTTAAACGCTGGGGGAAACATTTGCTCATTGCTTATGTTTATTTTTTAACGAGCATGAAGTCCGCGTTAAAACTACTCGATGCGGGTTTATTTTTTAACGAGCTTGAACCCTGCGGTAACACTGCTCATGATAAGTTTGCATGCCCCCAGCATAATAACGCAAATCGAGGCACATGCCCCCCAAGCTTCATTGCATTCATCTCGGTGGTTGGAATGAAGGTTTACCTTTGAGATATTCGAAAGAATCGACTTTGATTTTACGAGATCGTAATCAAAGACTCGATCTGGAAAGGGAGTCATTTCATTTTTTAATGAGGTCGACACAAGATAAGAACCATCCTCGGAATCCACCGTATTTACAGTATTTGATAGAAAATCAAAAACTGAAGGATGCTTAAGGTTGCTGGAATAATCTCCGTGGTAATCCGGGAGATGGGAGTGATGGTGGTAATCTTCCCATTGTGCCTCTCCTATCATCATTGATTGAATGATTCCTTCGTCTGTAGTATGTACATGCGACCAAGGATCTGAAGAGGTGCCATATTCCTTAGACCTATCTATCCAAACACTTGATGAGCATTGATTTGGGTTTGCCCCCCAGGCCAAGAAAATTGATTGCTACAATATTTCTAAAATGGCGATGATCCATGCTGACAAAATGTTTAGGAATCTTCCAAATCCATTAGATATAGAAGATTTCATATTGCAGGTTTCCACTGTGGCCACTTCCGCCAAATTACTCGGAGGCGGTAGGGCAAAAGTACCCATTAAGGCAGGGTCTTTTAGGAGGCCTACTCCAATATTTTGAAGCGAATGATTGCTTCCATGGATCATTGGAATGCTTCTCGTAACTTGTGAACTGTTGGGGAGAAATGTTTGTTGGTCGATGATTGTAATTCCTCCTTGGAAGGGAAATGAAATCTTCCTGAAGTAGGTCGACACAACTGCGGCCATGGCATATATCCAGGGCCTTCCCAGTAGGATGTTGTAATCGAGGTTTCCATCGATTACTTCAACATCAATTTCTATTGTTTTGCCCCCCAGTTCAACTTGCAAGTTACTTAAAATCCTGTATTGAGTGTATGATCGTCCATCAAATGCTTTTAACATCGTTGACGATCCGACAAGGGTGGTGAGCCTAAATTTTTCCAGCAACTCATCGACATAATACATGTAGATGCCCCCTCATCAATAATTGTTCGATGAACAGTTTTGTTGAGGGCTTTCACTTGAATAAGGAAAGCTAGTTGAGCTGGTAACTGAGGGTCATATCCTTTGTGATTAAAGGATACAAGATTGGAATCTGTTGGGTCAATCCCACCTATTACTGATAATAGATCCTGCTTTTGGGAGGGGAAATTTTGCGGTACCTCAAGTGTCGACATAGCGGATGGCGATTGGGCCAGGTCCTCTACTATATTATAATTCTGTGCTACTTTGGCACGAGGATTAAATGTTGATTTGTGTACTACTCCCTTTGGCGGATTTATCATTGGCTCAGGAATGATGGGTGGCACAATTTCGGTCAAAGTTGTTGTCGAACTACTAGGTCGTTCATTAGCCTTGTTATTCGACAGCTGTGGACTCCCGTAATCTTTATTCCTTGTCAAAGCATCATTTTACTGCTCTGAGATAGACAACATAAGCACTTGGGATCGGGAAGCATTTTGATTAGCAACCAGTTTGGTTCCCGGGTTTGGAAACGGATCAGTCAATACTGCTGAGGTTTTTGAACTCTTAAAGAGTTTCTTAACTTCAGCTTTATGTGGACAATCTCTCGTCCGATGATCCTGATCGCATATCTGACACCCCGCAGGGGGTTTCCTTTGCCCAGAAGGTTTTGCAGAAGGTTTTTCAGGAGATGACTCATCCTGGTTCTTTTTCCTCCCTTTATTTTTCTTCTTGCCCCCTGGTTGCTTCAGTTGTTTGCCCTTGTCGGTCGACACGACATTTACCTCCGAGGTGAGAAGTTCTTCATTTGCATTTTGATCAGAAATTTTATGGGCTTTCTTAGATGTAGCCTTTATCGATTTCGTGCTTGTCATACCTATCACGCCATTGCCGACATGAGAGTCTTTGTTTGATTTAGGAGGGGGGAGGAATGGAAAATTCTGGTCTAGGAGCATCAGGTATTTTATCGTAGAGTGTGCCAGACTGAGTATAGATCAAGTCTAGATATTGTGCACGAGAAATAACTTGCTCTTTAGTGACGACTCCTCCCTTTGCCACATCTTCTGTGATAGAAGGTAATAATGACTTAATAAACCATTCAGCTAAAAGCTGATCAGGAACATATGTTTTTACCATTCTGCGACGACGTCGCCACTCATGAATATGATCAGATATGTGAGTGGCCGTTGTCTATTTGAAATTGGTAAGAAGCTCTGTTCCTGTTTCGTACCTTATTGGTAACTTAAAATGGGTTAAAAAGGTTGTGGCTAGGGTGCTAAAGTTATCGAATGAAGCTCTAGGTAATTCGATATACCATTTTGCTGCTGGACCAGTTAACATTCGCTGAAAAAGGCGAAACCTAATCGAATCATCATTTAGAGTGTTAGATGAACACCATAGATGAAAGGTCATCACATGATTCGACGGGTCTTCACCCGGATTTCCATTAAATTTAGGAATATCTGACGGAATTTTATGCGGAATCGCCGGCCACCAAGGGGCATAAGCAATTGGATCATTCGTCAGCCGGTTTATATCTGGTAATTCTAGAGTTGCTACAAAGGGCAACTGTTGATTCAGGTTAGGCGAAGCATACGAAGGATAAGATGGAATCACCTGAGCAGTGGATCTTTGCATACCAGCATAATGTATTTGATGCTGGTAAATTTGATAAGGTTGATGGGCATAACCATTATAATATGGTTGTTGATAACCGCTTTGGAAATGCGGTTGCCCATTACTTACAAAGACTTGTTGCTCAGGTCCTTGATATGATTGCTGGAATGGCGGTTATTGAGATTGAATCAGCCATGGTTGTTGGACCATTTGCTGTTGCCGAATACTGGATGATTGACCAAGATGAGGAGTCATAGTACTTGTTTGAGCCTGAGTCACTCCAGATAGGGAGGCACTAACCTGAGGTTGTGGTTGAGTCGTTGAGACAAGAGGCTATTGTATTGCAACCTGAGAAACTTGGGGTTGACATTCAACAGGTAGCACTTGTTCTTGCGATGCAGTCACCATAGCAGGTATAGTGGGAATATTCGACACAGGGTGGACTGGTTGCATTGAATATACAACCCTTGGTCGCTGAGGCAGTATTGGTACCCAACCGCTGGATGTAATTCCAGTTTGACCTGAACTTTGTTGTAAACTCTCATATGGTTGTTCTCCGGGAGGGAACAATGAAAAGGCATGCTGCCCTCCATATGGTGGCAATCCAGTACTTAAAGGGTAGATTGGCCTTTGAGGACACATTGGATCAATTTGTTGAGTTTCAACATAAGAAATACCAGATGATAATCCGGATGAAGAAATAGGAACTAACCATGTCGTCCAAATAGTCCCTGATTGGACTCCCGCTTGTTGTTGATAACTTGCCGAGACAAATGGTATACCAGCGAACATCGTTGGAGTAGCAGCAGGAGGCTCTGCCACTGCTGCATCAGATGACACAGTCCTGGATGTCGACGGTTGTTCAGACATATCTAGTCTATCGAAAAGATTCCCTACGATTCTACAAGAACTTGCGATGAAGGGAGACTAACTTCTAATGAAGAAGGATATAGGGTGATCTCGACTCCAAATTGCGATGGAGTACTAGATGTAGGATCCTCCACAATCTCTTCTATAGCAATCAGACCAGGTGGAAGAGGTAGACCGTCAGGTCCGTAAAATATTTCTGGTGCCGAAGAAGGTATAGAATCTGCAGCGACAGATGTTTGGGGAATAACACTCTCTGAACCAGTTGTAGATGAAACTGGTTCAGTAACACAAGTGTTTACCTTCAAACTAGGATCAGAGCTACTGTCCCTCGGTGGCTGTTGAACTTCTTCTGTAAAGGCAGGGATACCAGAAATGTTTGGAGTAACCGGAGCCTCTGATGGTGTTGGAACACTTGTTCTAACTTTACCAGGAGATTTGGAACCGGTTAAACGAGTTCGCTTTGTCCGTAATAGTTTCGATTCCGGAGACAAAGACGGTTGACTCGTAAGCCTCCACGAATGATGGGGTTTCAATTGACTTTCTTCCACGATTGCGGATTACTCGATCAACTAAAAATAAAAGGGAAGTATGTTTCCGAATTAGATGAATTTTAGATGCTTTGACACAACTTGTTTTTTCAATTTTAAAGAGTTGAGAAAAAACAAAAGATGACTCTAGTCGCCTTCGATTTTTAATGAGCCTGAAGTGACAAGTGCTCAGATGGACCTTTTCCGTTAAGGAGTCTGAAAAGGAACGAAAGGGATTGCTCTGGAAATCTAGACAGAGGGATTACCAAACCAATCGCAAAACTACAGAATACTTTTTACGGTATGGCAGTCAATCTTCCCGAATGTTGTGTTCAGTGCATTGCGATCGATAGGGCAGTAGACACAGCTTCCTATGGATAAAGGATTAAGCCTATTGTGGTCTCCCAAAATATACTCGACGGTACGTGGGAGCACAAGTCCGTACTGGCACTTATCGTCTCAAAGTGGAGGAATCACCCAACCAACAGTGAAAACAACAGTTACCAGGCTTTACGACGCCGGAATACGTCTCTAGCCTAGACTTCTAGATGTTGTGCGTTAGGTTCCAAAGCATTGTTAGATTCATTAAATTTATTTTATAGTTGATCTTGCTTAAGAAATTTGCCTTTCAGGTTCACCACGTGATGTAGACGTACAATTCCTAAAATGCAAGCTAAGATGATAAACAACCATTTTACCTTCTTTGTGCAATGAAAATCGTAGCTACTAAGGAAAGAGAGACAATATTCTTTCAACAAAGAGCATAGAGCACACACTATATGCACTGTCCTAAATCAAACCAATCAAACAGTCTAAATGCAAATGCACATGCATGTATTTGTTTTCAGCCCTCTTAATTTGTGAATGATAAAAAGAAAGCTAATGCGCAAATCTGAATTATTTTTCAAAGCGACAATTACTAACAAGTTTCTTTTCAAAATCAAAATGAAGACAATACCAACACTTTGCGATTTGGAAATGAAAACTTGCTTTCGACACTAGAAAAACTACTAATTCAAATCGAATACAATAGTAACAGAGTAATCGACTATAAAGAACAATCATATTCTCTTCTATGACTGAAAACGACAGTACAATTACGTTACTTCTTTGTAAAGGAGAACTGAAAATGACTCAACAAATACATAAAAACATTGACAGTTCTTTGCACAATGGAGGCGGAATAACAACAAGGAAATGGGTTTCAAACAGAGGTGTACTGACTACAGGCAGCAAAACTCTTGAATAGATCTGAAAAGAGTGAACACAGAAACCAAAATTTAGGAACAATGCCTAGACTGATCAGCGCACCTGTAACATAGTGAAACTGAAATGCAACGCACCTACTACACTTGGTAAGTGCGCTGTTTGAAGTTCACAGAACAGACAGTGCGCTGGACCAGGATGAGACTTTGATTGGGTTCCGGGTCACAGTTTGCAGTTCAGTTCAGGGATTTTGGCCGAGCAAGTGGTAATCAGTAAATCAATCACAGGGGTAGATCTAAGGAGGTTACTAGAGCCACCACAAGGGCAATTAGAAAGCTTGTAAATCAATTGTTTAATTCATAAACAAAACCCAGAGATTGACTAAAGCAGCATTGATCTACTTTGCACTTGCATAGCAAATGCAGTTCGAAGGCTAGCTGGCTTGACTTCAGGCTCTGTCTGTAAGTTTATAAAGTAAACAAATGTAGATAAACAATCAATCTATTCGCTCCCCAGTGGAGTCGCCATTTTGTTACAGGGAAAAGTGTCTATGCAGAACTGCTAATCCCACTAAGGCTGGTAGCTACCTTAGAAACAAACAAAGTAAAACTACTTTCATTTTCCTTTATGAAAGATAGATGAGAGAAGAATAAAGCATACCAACCTCTGTCTTGCACTTGGTTCCTTGCTCGATTCCCCTCTCTTCTGATAGTCCTTTGCTACTTGCTTTCTTGTATACCAGCTTCACAGAGTACCTGCAGAATCAAAGTAGCATAACACTATACGAGAACATGGATCTATTATCATAAACAATCTAGGATCAGATTTAAATTGACCATACAAATGCATAAAACATAAATGACACAAGAGTATGGAGGAAAACTTGAAAAGCTTTATTGATAACCAAGAAAGAGCCAAGAGAGTTACAACCAGTTGTTCTGACCCAGCATCATCCTCTCAGCAAGTAAGCCCTTCTTCACCTCATGAAAATCTTAGATCACCCAACACTATGATGTTACCTCAAGAAACCAACAACAATTCCTTACAAGATGCAAAATTCCAACCTCTGGATCTCTGGGATGAGGGATCCATATATAGATGTCTGCAAGGGAGATGAGTCAGCTTGTGATTTGATTGGTGTCTTCCCTCTGATATTTCTTGCTTCCACTTGGAGATTGATGATCTCTTACTCATCCCTGGTCGAATTCAGAGAGGCAAGTGTCACAGGAGAAGTTTCTGGAAGATTCCATGCTTCTCCACCTCGCGGATTGACACTGCCATTTGTCTCTCCTCGCCCATCGCACCCCATAGAAGGGCTTTTTGAAATGCAACGCACCTACTGTGTGTATTTAGGTGAGATGCAACACACTTTGCCTATGGAGCAGGTGAAATGATCCAGTTTTGACCAGTTCTGAGTAGTTTTTCATGGAGAACTTATGGGAGAAGCTGTAATCAGTTGACCTTGTTCATTTAGGGGTTGGAACAACACTTTTAGGGACTTAGGAGCCCTTGGTTTATGGACATTTATGCTTGGGGTTACAGTGCCCATGTCTATAACATTGTGCCTCGCATTAGTTCACAAGGAACTCACCGCAGAGATAGCGCGCCCAATTAAACTGAACTCCTTCTGCGCATTGGGCCACTAGAGCGACGACGGGTGCCGACACTTCATCTGCGCGACACTTCCACATAATTTTTCCTGCCAAAATCTGCATGGCCACCTTAACCACAGGATCGCAAATACTCGAGATGGCATAGCCTTGCGGCTTCTTCATGAGCTTGAATTTCTCCTTCATGGCCTCTGCGAGGGCATGCTCACCACCTTTTCTACCAAACATCATGGCCAGATTTTCTCCTGTATAGGGCAGTCGTGTGATCCTATGGATCAACCTATCAATGATGGGTATCGGCTCCTCCAGAAACAGACACCCATCACGCACCAAAGATAGCAGCTGCTTGATTACCAATACTATAATGGGTGTGCGATTGTAATGCGACACCCATAGCAGTTTGAGAAGACCTACCTTGTCTACACCTCTGAGCCACTTCCACAGTTCCAATGCAGTCATCCCGGTGGTTGTATGAACAACACGGTGCATCAGTTGTTCTATCCCCAAGTGAGGGAAGTTCTCAGTGTCAGCTAAGTCCCAATCTTCCAATTTCAATAGCGGAACCTGCCCCAAGCGCAGTCCTTCAAAGACAATCTCATCTGGTAGCAGAGGTATGTGCAAGGCGACCTTTCTTTCGTCAATGTCCTTTGACACCTTGGTCTTGCCCTTATGTGGACGGACGTGTTCAGGCAACTTAGTAATAGGTTCAGAACCCTCAACTTCAACGTCCTTCACATCCACCCCCAAATTCTCATCATCCATCGGGATGTCCTCAATCTCTTCCTCCCCCTGCTCCAAATTAATAGTTTTTCCTTTTCCTGTGTGGTGGGCTTGTCCTTCTATGGGTTTCTTCTAGGCGATGTGTGCATAGGTGTTGCAGCCTGCTTTCCCTTCTTATCCTTTGCACTCTCCTTGGTTGGGGTAGGCTTCGGTCTCGATGTCCGTGGTGACTTGGGGACTTCATCTAGTACCTCTGCAACTTCCGGAGCAGCTCCTTCTCCCTCCATAACAACCTCTGGCACAGCCCCCTCAGTTGTCACTGCTTTGGTGTCCATAGCTTCTGGGATAATGTCACAAATGAAATTGCGGTAAAACTCTGGAAATCAGTCAAACACTGGGGAGTTAAGCAATTCTTCGAAAAATGTGCAGTTCGTGCACATCTGAGAGCTCACCAACTCAATGCTCGAAATGCCAAGTGTTTTTTGTTGGGCATCCACATGTAATTTATAAGCCATTTTGAATTCAAATCCGACCATTCCCCCCAAATTCAGTTCATTAATTCCATATTGGTAGCAGATTTTCAAGGATCTTAACCATAAATTGTGTCTTAAATGCCGGCCACCCGCTCCATTTGGCCGCATTCTCATCGTCAATTCATGAATAGTGACTTTAACGGTCACTTTCTGTTATGAAACTAGCTCACAAAAAGATAGAAAAGATAGATCAACGCCTTAGAAATAATCCTCTTCAAGGGGACAACCTCCTTTACATTACACAAATGAACAATTCTTGGATGAAACAAATGACAAGACCTCCTTTTTATATATAGGAGTCTAAGGGGTCATAATATAATCAGAGACGACATAACAATAATAATGTAAGGGCACAATAATAACAATAGTGGGCTTCTATGGGGCACAATAATAACAATATGGGGACTACATGGGAATAACAATATAATAAGGGGGTTGTACTAATAACAATAAAGGGTTACACTAGTAGTATAGGGACCTAACATGCCCCTCTGCTTCAAAAAGTGTTGTCCTCAACGGTTGAGTAGTTCTTGACGCTTCTATACAAAATTCTTGTCCTCCCATGTGGAATCTTCAGCGGGTAAGTTCTTCCACTTTATGAGATACTCTGAAATTGATCGATTTTGTAGCTATCGGGTTCTTGTTTCTGTGAATGCTCTAGGTTCCAATATGATTTTTCCCTCCTCGTAAAGTTCTGGCAATATTGTTTGAATTGGGATCTTCTGTAACTTTTTAATGAGTGGCCAGACTTCTTCATCCTTTTTCCATTCATCCCTTGCTTCGTGTATCCAATCTGGTTGGATAATAGAAATAGCACAAAACAATGCTTCCACATCCTCATCCTTTCTTGAGAGTGCATCTGCAACAACATTTTGCTTCCCTTTTTTGTAGATGATTTCGAAGTCATCACCCAACATATTTGCGACCCATTTTTTTTCTTCTTCTAAAGATAATCTTTGTTCTAAAAAGTATTTAAGGCTATCATGATCCATTTTTACCTTGAAGTGTCTTCCCATTAGGTAAGGTCACCATTTCTTAAGTGCATGTAATATTGCCAACATTTCCTTTTCATAAATTGCTTGCTTGAGATGTAGGTGTAAAAATACCCAATCGCCTACGTCAAAACTTCTTTCACTGTGATGTTGATCTGCCAATTTTTTCATTCGATTCTGCACTAAAGTGGCATTATCCTTTAAAAGTTGGAGAATTTGTTGTTGATGCTTGATGTGATCTTTCACTGCTTGGATATTTTTCTTCTTGATATGTCCTTCTACCTTTAGAGTTTGAGGAGTGGTAATTTCTTCGAATGCATTACAAGATATGGTCGGATTCATTTCTTGATGCTCGATGTGAGCTTTCACTTCTTGAACATTTTTATTCTTGATATATCCTTCTATTTTGATAGTTTGAGGAGTGGTAATTTCGGCCAATGCATTACAAGATATGGTCAGATTCATTTCTTATTTCTCGATGTGATCTTTCACTTCTTGAACCTTTTTCTTCTTGATGTGTCCTTCTATCTTAAGAGTTTGAGGAGTGGTAATTCTTGCCAATGATTTACAAGATATGGTTGGATTCATTTCTTCTTTCTCTGGGGTTGGTTCCTGGTGTATATCTTCTTCTTTTGATGTTTCTTGATCCTTTTCTTCCTCCTCATCATAATCTATGTAAAATAATTTCTTCTCAGGACACTTATGACCTTTACTGTATTTTTTATCACTATTGTAACAAAGCCCTTTTGCTCTTTTTTCTTCCAATTGTTGTGGTGTCAACCGTGTAGGTTGTGGAAGGATAGGAGAAACAACACTTCCATCTTTGTAGTTGTGAGGGGTAGACTTCCTTGTTTCCATAATTTTTCTTTGCACTTTTCTTGCCCTCTCCAATGAATCAGGTTCCCAATGACGAACCTCATGTTGAATGTTATCCTTTAAAGTCCCTATGGAGACATCAATCCTCTGCTTCTCTAGAATATCATTTTCCCTTATATTCAATTTTTGAAAGTCCTCAATGTTCTATGCCATTGAACACTTTTGTTTGAGATTTATCAATAGGCTAAAGAAGGTGTTGCTCTTTGTATCCTCATAATGTGCTATCATTTCCTCCATGAAAATTGACCACGTAACAAGTGGTTTATGAGAACAAAGCCCTTTATACCATAAAAATTGATCCAGTTCTAAATAATTAGATGCAATACGTACCTTTTGTAACAGTGGTATGCCATGTAGATCAAAATATTTCTCCATCTGTAGTATCCAATTTACCGGATCCTTGCCATCAAACTTCCTCATCTCGATTTTTCTTGATTTTAGGAGCTTGATTTTGAAATGATTGTAACTCTGTAATTTTAGATCTCCAAGTTATGAAATTTTGTCCTATAGTAGCCCTCTGAGTTCTCTTTCTAACCCTGAAAGTCTGATAAAGATTGGATTCTGTAAGGAAGCATTATGTCAAATCTCCCATGATGACCCGATTATAGACTGGTTTAGTAGAGAAAACGTGTATGAAGTGCCACGTGTCACTGTTTCAACCTTAGGACTTGAAACCAATACACCGAAAGCTACAGTTCGTTCTCTTTCTGTAACCTCTGACGAAATTTCAATTTGATGCTCAGAGAGAAAGTTATAACGATTTTCCCAAGGTCACCTATTTATGATGTAATTCGGGAGCCTGCAGAAACCCTAAATGTCTCAGATTATATCTCCAAAAATATAGCGATACAAGATCTAAATTTCGAACCCGAGCTTCACCACGATTTCTGTTCAAATGGGTTTTAAAATCAGAGTCTGAACCTTTGTAGAACAAATATTATAGCGAACATTCCACGATGACCTGTTTGCGATGAAATTATGGAGCTTGCAAAAACCCTAACTTCCTCAGATCATATCTCTGAAACTATAGTGAGACAAGATCTCAAATTTGGATGCGAGGTTCAGACCGATTTATTCTCAAATGGGTTTTTTTTAGCTTCTGAAACTTCATAGCGAAAAAGTTATAGCGAAAATTCCACGATGACCTGTTTGGAGCAACGAAACCCTAGAATCCACAGCTCTGATACCAAATGTTATGAAACCATCTCACAAAAAGATAGAAAAGATAGATCAACGCCTTAGAAATAAGCCTCTTCAAGGGGGAAACCTCCTTTACATTACACAAATGAACAATTCTTGGATGATACAAATGACAATACCTCCTTTATATATATAGGAGTCTAAGGGGTCATAATATAATCAGAGCCGACATAATAATAATAATGTAAGGGCACAATAATAACAATAGTGGGCTTCTATGGGGCACAATAATAGCAATATGGGGACTACATGGGCACAACAATATAATAGGGGGGTTGTACTAATAACAATAAGGGGTTACACTAGTAGTATAGGGACCTAACACTTTCCGACAGATCTGCGCAATTTTTCCCGGGGTAGTGCAGCTCTCTCTGCGTTGTTGTGAACCCTGTGACATCTCCTTGTTCCGTGCAATCCCCCAATCGCGCAGTGTCCCAACCCGGGCAGTGTAGTTTATAGTCTCGCACCTCCTTTTAGCCACCTGGAGTGCTAAGACTATGCTACCTTCATATAGTCACCTAACTGGATCACCGGTGTATGGCTTCAAACGGCTGCCATTCACCTTTCCTGGGAAGGGATCTCCATTCAATTTAACCAACTGGATTTCTCCACCATCGGTAATCTCCTTAATGACATAGGGTTGTAGCCAGTGCATCCTAAATTTCCTTGGAAATTTATCAAACTTGTTGTCATATAACAAAACCAGATCATTTACCTTAAGGGTACGCAGTTTAATGTGCCGATCATGGCATGATTTTTCGCGCTACTTTTGGACCTGTTGGTAAAATCTAGCCAGAAACCTTTCTTCCTCAAGCTCAGTAAGCTACATGAGCCTCTCTTCTAGGGATCCGTGATCCATCATACCCGTGAGTGCCGCTATGCATAGACTAAGCAAAATGTATTCCATTGGCATCACTGCTTCAACATCATATACAAGCCTAAAGGGTGTCTGTCCAGTCAACTTTTTGCACGTTGTTCGATAGGCCCATAGTACTGCAGGTATGCGCAGGTCCCAATCACTTTGTTGAGAGTTGCAAACCTTGGTCAGCGCGTTCTCCAGTACCTTATTGAATGCTTCCACTGTCCCATTAACATGTGGGTGATAAGGCGTGCTTTTCTGGTGATATACATGAAATTCCTCTGTCAGTGCACTGATCGTTTCGTTCAGAAAGTGCGTATCGCGATCACTCATCAAAATATTTGGACACCCAAATCATGTCAGTACATACTCAAAGAGAAACTTCGAAGTGATCACACCTATGCAGTCCTTCACAGACTGTGCCTCCACCCATCGAGTCAAATACTCAGTCGCAGTGATAATGTACCGCGCACCTGTCTTCTTTCCTTGGGGCTGAATGGGTCCCACAAAATCTATTGCCCATTTCTCGAAAGGTTGTAACGTCATCTGTGGGTTCAGAGGCAGCTCATCTCTCCGCAATGGCCTGCCAGTCCTTTGACACACGTTGCACGCCTTGCAGTAGGCTTTTGAACCCTGATGGAGGGTTCTCCACCACAACCCTGTGCTTAGAATCTTTTGCGCGGTCGCCCTTCATGTGTAATTCCCTCCCACGACACCCCCATGAGCATCCGCGAGGATACTGCTTCTTTCAAACTCCAGTACATCTCGTCGCAATACTTCATCAGAGCCCATTTTGTACAAATGTTCGGCAATGACAGAAAAGTCTGTCGCGTGCACCACTAGCTCCTTTTTTTGTTGGATGGTGTAGCCTTTTGGGCTAGTTCCTGTCATTAGGAAGTGTATGATGTCTTCAAAGTGACCATCCGGGACGCGCACTTCATAGAGTTGTGCGTCAGGAAATCCTTCCTCCAAATTAGTGGGCTCTTCCCCCGATTCGATGCGCGGCAAATGGTCTGGTCCCGCGTTTAGTCATCTAGGCTTCACAATAACTTCAAAATCATACTCCTGGAACAATAACAACCTCCTGCAGATTCTCCCCCCCCACACAGGCTTATTGAACAAGTATTTCAATGCAGGATGATCTGTATAGATCTTAAAATGTCCACCCAACAAATAGTGCCTAAACTTCTTGAGCGCATATACCATGGCTAGTCCTTTGCGCTTGGTAGTGGAATAGTTCTTCTCAGCCTTGGATAACCTCCTCCTTGCAAATGCTATAGGATGGTCAATTTCTCCTTCACCAGCCTGTGTCAGTACTACTCCCAGTGCTATACATGATGTATCTATATGTACATGAAATTCCTTCTTCCAATCTGGGAAGACTAAAGTCAGTGCGGTGACCATTTTTCCTTTCAGCACATCTAGGCTTTGCTAATAGTCCTCTTTCAAACAGAACATGACATCCTTTTTCAACAACTTCTCTGTAGGCATGGTGATCTAGGCATAACCCTTGATAAACTTCTTATAGTACCCAGTATGTCCCAATGTTGCGCGTAGCTGTTTCACACTCCTCATCGCCTCCAGGTTAATTATCACTGCGATATTCACGGGGTCTACCATCAATCCCTGTCTACATACCACATGACCTAGCAGAGTCCCAAAAGGGACATAAAACAAGCATTTCTTCAGATTGAGCACAATCTGGTACCTTCGACAAGTCTCTAGCATTAAGCGCAAAATTGCCACATGGCATTTTACCAACCCAAACACAGTCCAGTCATCAAAGTACACCTCCAGAAACTTATGAATGAAGTCTTTGAATGCAACAATGACTACGCGTGAAAAAATCGCAGGTGCATTCTTTAATCTGAAATGCATTACTATACTGAAAACATCCCCATTCAGTCGCGAAGGTCATCTTGCTTCTATCTTTAGGCGCGATTTTGATCTGATGGTACCCAAAGAACCCATCAGTGAAGGAATATGCTTCCTGGCCACCTACATTATCCAATACCTCATCAGTGAATGGAGTCTGAAAAGGATCATGTACGCAACTGTCATTCAACTTCCTGAGATCTACGCATATCCTTATTTCATCCTTCTTCTTCTTTTCCTATACCACCATTGGGCTCACCCAATCAGATTCTTCTACAGGCTCAATGATGCATATCGCGAGCATCTTATCTAACTCTAAGCGGACCTTCTCCTTATACTTCAGATTGAGACAGTAAGGTCTTTTCTTAACCAGCTTCACGTCAGGTTTTAACGTGATCTTCATAACACCCAAGTCTCCTATTATCCCCTTTAACTCCATAAACTTGGTAGGAAACAAATCCTAGTACTCACAGAGAAATTCGACGACCTTATCTACTGTTGCATCATCCTAGTAATCTCCAATCTTCGTGAATTTGGGCTCCGCCTCTGTTCCAATATTTATCTGTTTAGTTTTCAGCGACGCAGTTATATCAGGATTCTCGATCGGCGGTCCCTCAACCTCGCAGTGACCCTCGGTTTCAAGGATATTAATCTTTCAGGGGTTCTCATCTTCTTCTTCAACAGTCACGTTATAGAATTCCATCGCGTGGCTCAGCTGAGTAGTCCAATCGGGTTGAATCAGATCCAAAGGATCCTGTGGTATCCTAAAGATCGTTGCTTTAACTTCTTGTAGCGCTTGGTCAATACAGTCAAACCCGCCTTCGAAGCTAAACATCATTATGAACCCTTTGCGCAAAATATCCCATTCTCCTGTGCCATGGAAGTGCGCTATCTCCAAGTACCAGTTCATCGGGATGATATCGAGGGTATGACAAAACAAGTGCACCCATTCAGGTTGGGGCTTCGCTCCATAGGCCTTAGCCCATTTGGCCAAGTGTTCACGTAGATCATCCTTCCCATCATACTTGTCCATCACTCATACCTTCGGCTTCCCAAAGCGTGTTCTCATCATCCTCCTATACTCGCGCCAATCATCAAAACTACCCTTGTGCGTACCCCACCATCTCGTGGGCGTAGTGTGCAGTGCCCTGTCCAAAGCCTCGAAGTGCTGCTTCTCTCATACTTCTCTCTCAAATGCATCCAAAAACACATCGACATCATTCAAGCCATCATAAGTGGGCAGATTTCTTACCTCTGACGAGACACAACACAACGACTGGGTCATCATGTTACAGCTCAACATAGTTACTTCATGTAGCTGATTCTGCCAATGCTCTAATTCTTCGTCCGAGTCTGAGGTGCAGGAACTCTCGCGATCCCATGTAATTTGTCCATCCGCTTTCGGATTCACCCAATCTTGGTCTCACGCTATTATCTTATATATACAGTCCAATTCGTCATCGATTTTTTAATCGCGGACTGGTTTAGTATAACGCGATCCTTCAACAGGATCTAGGGGTACTATTACACGAAGTGATTTCTTTTCAAATATCATATTTCTCTTCTTTAGGTTTATTACCCCGTTCATGTCAGTAGACCAATCAATGCCAAGGAGCACATGGTAAGGGTTCCTATCATCCACAATTTCTATTACTTCAAAATCAGCCAATGCGCTTGTGCCTTCAATATCTATAGTTACTCCCTGCAACCATCCCATGGGAATGATCTTCTACTGATTTTCCATCCTAAACTGAATCAGAGACCACTGTGGCATAGGTCTCCCCATCCGCTCCCAAGTCTGCTTTGGAAAAATGTTCGTGTTTAACCCCATATCCAGAATAACTTGATCCATTTCGTATTCTCCTATCTGCGCGATGAGTCTCATCTAACATCTTGTCCTTGCCTTATGCTTACCGATCTTCCGTACCACATGCGGTTCACCCGGAGTGTTTCCGGTGCATCTATTTATAAGTTCCTGTAACCCCTTCACAGCCTTGTTATCGCGCAATAGCTTCATGCAGGTCTCTAAAAAGGTCGTAAGCATAGAAGGGTCCATTTCCTGAACAGGTTTACCCCAGCTCCCTGAGGTAGAGGCCTCAGTGAAGCTTTTCTTCGATTCCATGAATGTTTCGTGTGTGCGCTCAAAATGAAATTCAACCTCCTTCTCTGGAGTTTTGCGAACCCACGCGATATCTTCAGGTTGTTTCCCCTTATCATCGCCCATTACAATTCCACTTCGGAGCACTATATTCACATTCGGATCCTCTTCACGAGGCTCAGTCCTCATCATCTACAGGTTCTAAGTTGGTTGCGGGGGTAGCACCCCTTTGTCATGTATCCTTGCTATCATTGTAGGACAATCCTCGGTCTCATGATCAAATTGAGTGTAATATTTGCACGAAAAATGTGTTAGGTTAGTGTATTCACGGGCATAGTGTCCTGGTCCTCCACAATTGTAACAGATCAGCTGTCCCCGACCTTTGCTAGGTCCTCCTCCACTTCGGCCTTGTCCACTCCCCTCAAAGCTTGTCTGCAACATCCCACCGCCCTAGTCAGGAGGCCGCGTTTATGCCTGAAATCTATAGGTGGGTGCTTTATCCATCATCAATTCATAACTTCCACAATTGTGCTCATCATGTCGTACCGACCTACAAAAGTTGGTGAACAGTTGTTGCGGTGTTTGTACAAACTTTTGCAGCAAATGAAAATTATCAGTTGTATGTTTTCGTACTACCTGACACATAGCACACCACAACGCAGGCCCCGCACTCAACCCTGCTTAGGCTTTTGTCCTCAAAGGCGTCACCCTCCTACAATATAGTTTGCAAAGACTAGGCAGTGGTCTTTGTCATGCCCTTGACCTTTACATTTCAGGAACCATATTGCTTCGTGCGGCTCTGGTCGAACTGTTTTGTCCTGCTTCAGACTTTGCATTTTGAGGCAAAGATTTTGCAACTGCGCATGGATCCTCTCAACCCCCAGATTAAAATCTTGCATTGGTTTTTCATGTAGTCTTATTGCAATCTCAAAGGCCTCTGCCTGAGTCGTAATCTTTTGTTGTGATAGCGCAACCCTTAGGTGAGGCAGGAGTAGAGCCATGAACCATTCGCGGTGTTGCCCATCTGTTAAATTCATATTAGCTTTGCGGATTTTACACTTCAATCTCTGATCCAACTCCCAAGGTGTCTCACCTGGTTTCATCGCAATTTCCTTGAGCCCCACAATCGACTACGCCTCAGATTTAGGCCTACTGAACTCTTTATTCAGTGTGGTCTGGATCTCTACCAACGCAACATTTGGGTTATCATTAGAGTACTTGATATACCAAGTTAGCGCGTGATCCTGTAAAGCATTAACCAACGTTGCCTTCTTCATGTGATCGTATGTGATGCCTTGAGCTTCCCATACAGGTTTTACGACGAAGCAGAACTGTTTCGGGTCCTCATTTCCTAAGCCCTTAAACAATGGCAGTTTCATTGAATTTGCCATGTTGAACGTGGTGGAGGTGGTGGTGGTGTGGGCAAAGTCGCAGGTGACAGTGGTGAGAGTGGAGGTGGTGTGGGTGGAGGTGGTAGTCGTGGGAACCCTTGTTTTATCAACTGAACTGCACTTTGTGAAGAAGACTGCACTACTCCCTCTTCGTCACTCAAAGGAGGTGAAATATGTGGGCTATATTCAGGACACTTTCTTCCTTCGTTCCTGTAAGTATTTCCAATTCGCGTAGCTCCGAACATCAAGGTAGTTGCATAGCCATCTTTTCGCACAATAACATCTTAATCCAAGTATTTAAAGAATTGAAGTACTTACCTCGTAGAACTTTGAAAAAGCGTCACTCCGCCTTGCTGTAACTGATTGAGGTATAGACCACGAATTCAGTCACAAATCCTCCTATGATACGATCGAGCCAATGATCGACAACGCGGAAAATTTAATCCTCAGAGGCTTCTAGTCTCTGCACTAATTCCGGGGTTCAAATAATAGGACCGTCAAGCCTCCAACTTCCTTGGCTATCTGCTAGCTTTGCAATCCACTCGTATAACGTAAATGGAAAGGAACAAAAAAATATCTCATGGATTTCTGTATACAGGTACCTATTTAGCCATTGTTCCTTTGTCATTGGCAGATTTTTGTTCTCGTGTGCCGCGAATTCGTGGATCTTCCTATCCAACCAGTCTTTGATCTCTTTCCTAGTTGGATTCCAATGATACGACATTACACATATCTCATGCAGATTTCGGTCCCGACAGTGAAACCATTTGTTGGCTTTGGTGGTCCTGACCCAGATTCAACGTTAGTCAGCCAAACAAAATCCTACACTATTGCCCCTTTTGGCATCAGCCCGTGGAGCGCGGACCAAAGTCTCACCATAAGCAGTATAGGGGGATGCTGGAACCATGTTTCTGCACCCTAATATGGTTGTGATGTCGATTTATACCCCCTCCCCTTGCCTTCACACAGGTCGCTAAGCTTTAGGGCTTATCATTCTACCTTTTATCCCGCCCTTCAGTAGCTCCGTGAATGTTTATGGTTGACCTTCGCGCAACCCAAACTAGCGGTTTAGGAACTTTCACGCTGCTATGACAATGTATTTTATAGGTTCTTGAGTTATCTCAAGTGTTCTACTTATTCTACCAATCAATTATAGTTATCGTCGCGTAAACTGATATTCTTACTTGTGTTCAATTAACAAATATAATCACATAAATTCACGCATCAAACAAGCATTGTAATATAACCCAGATCACAATATAATCAAATGCATTAACAAAGACTTAAATACACAGTAATTGCATAATACTTCTCTTTATTTATATCTTCCAATTTAATACAGACTCTATCCACGCAGCGCACACAGCTGCAGGGGTTCGCGCACTCAGCTGCAGACTTGCACCCTAGGCCTCTGCGCACTTAGCTACAGAGCCTCTACCTACACTACGACCCGAGAACACTTAGAACTCAATGCTAAAAACTTCCAAAGCTACCTATATCTTACTTACTTAGCTCCTTTTTATACAAACCCATGGTCCGCAGACCATGGGTAGATCTTTATAGCCGAATTAAAACTTTACAAAATAAGGGCGGACAACCCTTTATGACTCTTGACATCTTCGCGATCCACGACCACAAAATGCGGAGGCTTTACAACTTTATTACAAAATTGTCCCAAAACATGGGCTTTTAGCCCCAAAACTACTCTTGGGGCAACCCATTCCCAATACCCATTATAAATTTTTCATTTTCCTCAAAATGAACCTGAATAAACAAAGGCAAAACAAATTGCATGTTTTGGTTGCATTTTTTGGTTACAAGGTTTTGCAAAATACCTATTCGTACAACAATTCTCTCCAAGAATTTATATAAATTTTCAGAGGTAAAAATGCTATCTTTTTATTGATATAGGAAGGGAGCACAATATTCTCCGATACGATTCACAGTTTTCATCATTTTTGAATGAGACTAACATATACTGTCTATATTTCCTACACTTCATTAATATTCCTATTATATACATATTTACACTAAATTATAAACAAAAAGATCATATTTATGCTTTCTGTGTCCTTAATTTCTTTGTTCATCAAAAAAGTTATATGATCGTTATTAATTTGGTTTCCATCATTTGTGTGATGTGGGTTCTTAAAAAAAACAAATTATATGCACCGTTATATATGTAATAGGATGTCCAAGGATGCCTCCAAAGTAAAATTTATGCTTCCAGTATTCATGAGGACATCCTGAACATAGGCTGCAAAGAAGAACTTATGGGAAACCTTTGAAATGACCATCTTACAAAGGATATTAGCAACCTAGTTCTATTCCCTGTGTATGTGTTGAAAAGTAATGTCCCCAAAAGTGCTTACCATCCTCTTGATGCACCTCATCTAGTTCGATCAGAAAGGAGGGTTGAAGCATGAGTAGTCAATTACCCATTCAATGATGATATTTGCACCGCCAAATACTTGTACGTTCTCCAATCCTAACCACTTAGAAAATACCATAATTCCCCATAGTGAAATAATCTTTTACCTGTTGTTAAAGCTTACCCTACCCTCCCACCAAAAATGATAATAACTTCATGGTTCTAGAACTATGAAGGCACCACAACCATGCTTTCTATGTTGGCAAGCCCCATCAAAGAATCCTATAAGGAAAACCTCCCAAATGTTCTTATCTTTGGGCACTGTCTTTTGTGAACGCTTCATGCTTATCCTAATATATACATAATATTCCACCGCTTTGAGCATTACCTCCATAACCAATGGCTCTTTTTGTTCAAAAACTAATGAGTTCCTACATCTCCATATTGACGATATGATATACAAAGGAAGTGAGTGATGTTTTGGTTGGTACTTGAACCATAACCCCAAGCAAGTGATCAATGATTGTTGTACCCTCAAGTGACCTCTATGGAGAGCTTCCACAATCTCTTCCCACATCGCCCTGGTGAAGGGCCATCTCAACAAAAGGTGTTTTACATCTTTAGAACCATTTATGCACATACAACAAATGTTAGGACCAATGAAACCCCTATGCTGTATGCTTTTCCATGTGAGTAATTGACCATTAATATCCAACTAGCAAAAACATTTAATTTTTTGTGGTATCTCAAAATTCCAGGCCGCTTGAAAACATTTACAGTGAACTATATCCATCTCCATCGTGGGTAGTCTTTGGTATATTTCCTTGACCATCGTCTACTTTTTGTTATTCAAACCATCCCAAATCATTTTATCCTCTTTCTAGGATATAGTTTAAATCCCTGTAGCATGTAACTTAGTGATGTATAATTCCTATTCCATAGCATGGTTTCCAATTAACCCCGACTCATCCACCTTGGACCATGTTTGAAGAAAGGAGAAATTATTGTGCTTTATCTGGATATAAGCAAAATATTGAATATCTCCATCGGGAAAGAAATGTAATATATCAATTGATAAAGTTCGATTGCCAAAGGAACCCTTTAAATTATCCAAGACGATCTTAACCCGTGTGCCTTTCCCAACATCACACCATAGAAATCCAAACTGCCATTAATTATTATTTATCATGCTATGCCATATATATGATGTGCCAAATAATTATGTCTAGGAATTTATCATCTTTAAACTTTGTGAAATGATATTTAATTCAATGATTGCCTTAAATGAACACAAAATGGTATATTTGGAGCCAAAATAATTGCTAAAAGGCTCGATTGGTTCCTTCTATACGCTTTCCTGATCCCATGCATGTTGAATATTGAGTCGGCTACCTTCTTCTCCGATACCTCGGACCATGATGCAATTTCACTGGAATGGAAGATTGTATAAGAGTTAAATTTGTTACGATTTAAATTTAACCATGTTTGGATGGAAGTGCCTCAGTTCATCGACCTTGTACAAAAATATTGGGGTTGGCCAATATCTCCTCCCAATCATGGTCAGATGGAGAGCGCATGTTTCAAACTCAAGAGACTAAAGGGAGAGGTTCAAGGTTGGATTAGAAGTCATAAGCTTGAACATCAGAGTGAACTTTGTATAATTGAAAATGATATAGTTGGTCTTTTTGGCCCCTCTTTCTCTGATTATTTCTCTGAACAATCCAAGAAAATTATTTCGGAGTTTGTAGGAAGAAATAATAATATTATGAAATTTTAGGAAGAAGAATTGGAGTGAAAAAAATAAGATGGCATCGATCAAAAGTGGGGATAAAAAACCCCAAATTATTTCACATAGTTTCTTCTAAAACAAAAGTTGCTAATTCCATTTAGCACATTAGAGGTGAGGATGGAAGAATTCTAACCTCCTCCGAAGAAATTAAGGGTGAGGATTTTAGATCCTTCAGGAAACAATTCAATGGTTCTGAAGAGGATTATTTCTTTAAAATGGAACTAATAAACATGTTTCCCCAAATGGTTGGCATTGATGATATTGAAATGGTTGAAAATCCTATCTTTGAGGAGGAAATCCTATCTACCTTGAATGTTATGGCTAAAGACAAAATTCTGGGACTAGATGGATGGCCCATTGAATTTTTCCTATCCCTCTTTGATGTCATGGGTAATGAGTTGCTACAAATGTTGGAGGAATCATGTTTAACTAACCACATTTCAGGTGCCATTAACTCTACTTTCCTTTCTCTCATTCCTAAAAAAGCCCATTCTTTAAGTTTTTCTCATTTTAGACCCATTGATCTATGCAACTCGATTTATAAAATAATCTCTCATCTCTTAGCAAACTAAGTTAGAATGATTTTATCTCAACACATCATTCTGGAATAATTTGGCTTCCTCCATGATCATAAAATACAGGACCCTGTGGGCATAGCCCAAGAGTGTATTCATACCATCAAAGCTTGCAAATTGCACTCATGTTTATTTAAACTGGAACTTAAGAAGGCCTATGACATCGTTGACTAGGAATTTCTAAGTATGATACTTCATAAGATTGGATTCCCTTATAGACACGCTAAATGGATTATGGCTTGTGTCAAATCGACATCTATGGTTGTACTTATAAATGGGTTTCCAAATTATTTCTTTAAAATCTCCAGGGTATTGAGGCAAGGTTGTGCCCTCTCTCCTTTCCTATTCATTCTAATCATGGATGCTCTCAGCAGAAGTATATAGGTAGCCAAGCTGGTTGGACAAATTACTTGGTGTAGGGTAACTAATAACACATCTACAACTCATCTCCTATTTGTAGATGATGTACTCAGTTTTGGTGAAGCTAAGATTTCATAATGGACATTCTTCTATTAGGTTATCTCCAAATTTGGTAGGGATTTTGATCTAATCCTAAAGTCTGAGAAATAAAAAATGATCTCTGATACAGTGGACTCAAATATTGTTCAGCTAATAACTACCCTCTTTGGGGTCAAAATAAAACCATTGACAGTTGGATTTAAATATTTTGGAGTTTTGTTAAAGCCTTTCAAATATGGAATTCTGGACTGAGATTGGATGATCAATAAAATTGAGAAAATAATCAACATTTGGGAAAACAAATAGCTACCCCTAGGGGGTCGAGCGACATTGATCTAGAGTGTCTTGTAAGGGATTTATGTTTATTGGATGCATCTGTTTCACCTCCCTTCGACGAACATTAGTAGAATCAATGTTGTGGTCAGGAGACTCCACAGATGCATCCGATAAACAAAAATCTTGGAAAATTCACCTTATTCACCTTGGAACCATTACTAGACCATATGTGGTATGTGGTTGGGACTTCAAGGAGTCCAGGAGATTTAATCTAGCTCTTCTCTCTATGATCTCGTCGAGGGCCTTTAATTAACATGGTCTATGGAATTATATTATTCAAGAGAAATACCTACAACATTTATTCTTGGAAGACTGGGTGGCTACTAGGGCATGCCCGGGTGGGAATATTTATCAAATCTAGAATAGCCTGATGTTGGCTAATTCATGGCTTTGTGGAATCATTTTCTAGCTGGTGGATAACAAAATGAGTGTTTTTTTGGATTGGATCCTATAAAATGCCTCACAGGAGACCATATCCTATCTCCTCAAATCATTGTCTCTCTCCATCAGCAAGGCATCATTACCTTACGAAATTTGAAATCAAGATCCCCCTCCTTACTCGCCTTTCTATTCCTAGCCAGACTCATGAGAAATTGGGTTGCATCATGATCTTGATCTATAAGGAAAATCTTGCAAGATCAAGATTGGTGATGATGGGATTTCTTTGTCTCAAATGGAGGATAAGCTCGCTTGGGGAGGTAGATCATCTGCTGGCAGTATTTCAATCAATTATATTTACTCTTATATCTTAGGTAATAATAGGCCTAATTCTTTTGATTAGTGGACAACGTGCATGTGAAAAAGGGAGACACCTCTCAATCTCAAATGTTTTGTCTAGTTGACCCTCCATAATCGAATTCTCACTTGGAAAAACCTGTTGAAGTGAGGTTACCAGTGGAATGGCTATTACATCCATTGTGGTTGTGTTGCTGAATATGGACTTCACTTGCTTTTCATCATTTGTATGTGCGTTTTTTGGTTACAAGGTTTTGCAAAATACCTATTCGTAGCACAATTCTATCCAGGAATAGATATATATATATATATCTATATATCTATATATATATATATATATGTATATATATATATATATATATATATATAGATATATATATATATATATATATATCTATATATATATATATATATATATATATATATATATATATATATATATATATATATATATATATATATATATATATATATATATATATTGAGAGGGAAAAAATCTATCTTTTCATTGACATGAAAAGAGAGCACAACATTCTCTCATATGATTCATAGTTTTCATCATTTCTAAATGAGACTAAAAAATATTGTCTATAGTTCCTACACTTCATTAATATTCCCATTTTATACTTCTTTAGACTAATTATAAATAAAAAGCTCATATATATGTTTTTTGCATCCCTAATTGCTTTGTTCATACAAAAAGTTACATCATCGTTGTTACTTTGGTTTTCATAATTGGTATGTGTTTTGTTCTTCAAAAAACACAAAATTATGGATCGTTATATATGTAATAAGATGTCTAGGGATGGATTCTAAGTAAAATTTATGCTTCCATCGTTCACCAAGACATCCTGAACATAGGCTACAAAGAAGAAATTACCCAAATCCTTTGAAATGGCCCTTTTAGAAAGGATATTAACAACCTAGTTTTTCTCCCTATATATGTGTTGAATAGTAATGTCCCTGAAAGTGCTTACCAACATCTTGATGTGTCTCATCCAGTTGGATGAGAAAGGAGGGTTGAAGCCTGAGTAGTCATTTACCCAGTCAATGATCCTCTTTGCATCACCAAATATTTGTAGGTTCTCCAATCCCAACCATTTAGAAAATAAAAAAAATCCCCATAGTGCAATAATCTCTGCCCTACTATTAAAGCCTACTCCACCCGCCCACCAGAAATGATAATAGCTTCTTGGTTCTAGAACTATGAAGGCACTACAACCACACTTTCTTTGTTGGCAAGCCCCATCAAATAATAATATAGGGAAAACCTCCCAAATGTTCTTATGCTTGGGCTCCCTCTTCTGTGTATGCTTCACACTTGTCCCAATATCTGCATAATATGCCACTGCTTTGATCATTATCTCCCTAACCATGGCTCTTTATTTTCAAAAACCAGTGAATTCCATAGAAAGGAAGTGAGCGATGTTTTGGATGGTACTTTAACCATGACCCCAATAAGGTTATCAGGGATTGTTGTACCCTAAAGTGACCTATATGGAGAGCTTCCATGACCTTTTCCCACACCACCCTAGTGAAGGGATATCTTAGCAAAAGGTGGTTTACATCCTTAGAATCATTTATGCACATACAACAAATGTTAGGACTAATGAAACCCCTATGTTGTATGTTTTTCCATGTAAGTACTCAACCATGAATAGGGAACAACTAGAAACATTAAAAATTTTGTGGTATAACGCACTTCCAGGCTACATGAAACCATTCATAGTGAACTATATCCATATCGTCCATGGGTATTCTTTGGCAGATTTCCTTGACCATCGAATTCTTTTTCTTATGCAAACCATCCCAAATCATTTTATCCTCTTGGTCAGATATAATAATGTCTGCAATATGTAACTTAGTGATGTATGTTTCCCATTACACAACAAGGTTTCCAAAGTTAACCCCAACTCATCCACCTTGGACCATCTTTGAAGAAAGGAGAAATTATTGTGATCCTTGTGGATCTGAGCAAAATATTGAATATCTCTATCACGTAGGAAATATAATCGATCAACCAATAAAGTGTTATTGCTAGAGAACCCCTTTAAAGTATCCAAGCAAATCTTAACCCGTGTGCCTTTCCCAACATCCCACCATAGAAAGCCCAACCACCATTGGTTATTCTTTATCATGCTATGCCATATATATGATGTGCCAATTAATTCTCTCCAAGAATTTATCATCTGCAAACTTTGTGAAATGATATTTAATTCAATGATCTCCTTAAATGAAAATAAATGGTAGATATGGAGCCAAAATAATTGCTAAAAGGCTTGACCTATTCCTTGTACACTCTTCCCTGATCCCATGTATGTTTAATATTGAGTCGACTACCTTCTTCTCTTATACCTCAGAGCATGATGCAATTTCACTGGAATGGAAGATGGTAGAAGAGTTAAATTCGTTATGATTTAAATTTAACCATGTGTGGATGGAGGTGCCTCAGTTCATTGACCTTGTACAAAAATCTTGGGGTTGGCCAATATCTCCTCCCAATCACGGTGAGATGGAGAGTGTCTATTTCAAACACAAGAGACTAAAGGGAGAGGTTCAGGGTTGGATTAGAAGTCACAAGCTTGAACATCAAAGTGAACTTCGTACTATTGAAAAATATATACCCGATATTTTGGACCCCTCTTTATCTAATTATTTCTCCTAACAATTCAAGAAATTGATTTTGAAGTTGGTAGGAAGAAATAATAATATTTTGAAATTTAAGGAAGCTTAATGGAGTAAAAAAAAGTAGCATGGCATGGATCAAAGGTGGGGATAAAAATTCCAAATGTTTTGACATAGTTTCTTCCAAATGAAAGGTTGTTAATTCCATTTAGCGAATTAGAGTCGAGGATGGAAAAATTCTCACCTCCTCCAAAGACATTAAGGGTGAGGCTTTTAGATCCTTAAGGAAACAATTCAAGGGTTTTGAGGAGGATAATTTCCTTAAAATGGAACTGGTCAACATTATTGATATTGAAATGATTGAGAATCCTATCTTTGAGGAGGAAATCCTATCTACCTTGAAATTTATGGCTAAAGATAAGAGTCTGGGACTAGATGGATGGCACAATGATTTTTTCCTATCCTTCATTGACATCATGAGTACTGAGTTGATACAAATGATGAAGGAATCGTGCTAAACTCGACGTATTTCAGGTACCATTAACTTTACTTTACTTTCTCTGATTCCTAAAAAATCTCAGTCTTTAAGTTTTTATGATTTTAGACCTATTTCCCTATGCAACTCAATTTATAAAATGATCTCTAATCTCTTAGAAAACTAAGTTAAAGTGATTTTTTCTCAGCACATCAGTCTAGAATAGTTTGTCTTCGTCCATGATCGTAGAATACAGGACCCTATGGGCATAGCCCAAGAGTGTATTCACTCCATGAAAGCCTCCAACTTGCACTCATGTTTATTGAAATTGGATCTTAAGGAGGCTTATGACAGCGTTGACTAGGAATTTCTAAGTATGATTCCTCATAAGATTTGCTTCCCTTATAGACATGCTAAGTGGATTATGGTTTGTGAAAAATTGACATCTACAATTGTACTTATAAATGGGTTTCAAACTTGTTTCTTTAAAATCTCTAGGGGATTGAGGCAATGGACGCTCTCAGCAGAAGTCTAAAGGTATCCAAGGAGGGTAGAGAGATTACTAGGTGTAGGGTCACTAATAACACATCTACAACTCATCTCCTCTTTTTAGATGATGTACTATGTTTTGGTGAAGCTAAGATTTCATAATCGGAATTCTTCTATGAGATTGTCTCCAAATTTGGTAGGGATTTTGGTCTCATCCTAAACTCTGAGAAATTAGAAATGATCTCTCATAAGGTGGATTCAGACATTGTTCAACTAATAGCTACCCTCTTTGGGGTGAAAATCAAACCATTGAAAGTTGGATTTAAATATTTGGGACTTTTATTAAAGCATTTCAAATATGGAATTTGGGACTAGGATTGCTTGGTCAATAAAATTGAGAAAAAAACTCAACCTTTGCGAAAACAAATGGCTATCCCTAGGGGCTTGAGTGACATTGATCCAGCCGGTCTTGCAAGGGATTTTTGTTTACTCGATGCATATGTTTCATCTCCCTTCGACGAACATTAGTAGAATCGATGTTGTTGTCATGAGACTCCATAGATGCATCAAGTAAACAAAACGCCTAGAAAAATCACCTTATTCACCTTGGAACTCTTACTAGACCATCTGTGGTAGATGATTGGGCCTTGAAGGATTTCAGGAGATTCAATCTGGCTCTTCTCTCTAAGAGCCTATGGAGGGCCTTTAATGAACATGGTCTATGGCAAGATATTATTCAAGAGAAATACCTACAACATTTATGCTTGGAAGACTGGGTGGCTATTGGGGCACGCTTGGGTGGGAATATTTCTCAAATTTGGAATACCCTGATGTTGGCCAAGTCATGGCTTTGTGGAATCCTCTACTAGTTGGTGGGTAACGACATGAGGGTTTCTCTTGGATTGGATCCAATAAAAGGCTTCACATGATCCTATCTCCTCAAATCAATGGCTCTCTCCATTAGCAAGGCATCATTACCTTAGTAAATTTAAAATCAAGGTCCCCCTCCTTGCTCCCCTTCTACTCCTAGCCACACTCATGGGAAACTGGGCTACCTCCTAATCAAGAGTTGGAATGGGAATCCTAAAGGATCAAGCTTGGCAATGCTGGGACTTCTTTGCCTCAAAGGGAGGATAAGCTTTCTTGCAGAGGTAGATCATCTAATGGTGTTATTTCAATTAGCGACATTTACTCTTATATTTCATGTAATAATAGACCTCATTCTTTTGATGATTGGACAACGTGCATGTGGAAATGGGAGGTACCTCTCAAGCTGAAATATTTTGTCCGGTTGACCCTTCACAATCGCATTCTCACTTGGGAAAACCTGTTGAGGCAAGGTTACCAGGGGCATGGCTATTACATCCATTGTGGTTGTGCCGCTCAAAATGGCCTTCACTTGTTTTTGTTATGCCCCTTTGCCATTGCTATCTGGGAGAAAGTGGGTATCCTTCTCAAAATCCACCTACACGCAGATAGATCCTCTATATTCTCTTGTCTTTGGTTTTGGTCTTCTCAAATAAAAGCATACATAAGCCTCCCTCTATGTCTTCTGGGGAATTTGGCGTTCCAGGAATGCCTTTCAATGTCCGATATGGGTCACCTATAGAGGAGTGACAATCACAGTGTATTGTTTCATTAAAGCTATCGACTAGTAGAAAACAAAACAGATTGCTTCTAGCTTTTGTCTTATCCATGTCGCATGAAAATTACCTTTTAGTAAGAAAATATTTTTTTTATTATTAGATTACTTGTCTTTTTTATTCACTAGCACAACCACATTAATAAATAATGTGGTATCAAGTACTTATCAAATATTTTCAATTTTAGGTGGTATCCAAACTTTTTCTCATCGCTTTTAAAAACAAGGTCATTGTTGAACTTTTGCACATGGTTTCTAAAATTTAGTCGTTCAACATCTCAAGATTGAGCTAATCCTCTGTTATCTTTTTTTTCATTTTCCTCGAAATGAACCCGAATAAGGAAATCCAACAAGGTTTTGGTTGCATTTTTCGGTTACAAGGATTTGCAAAATACCTATTGGTACCACAATTCTCTCCAGGAATTTATCATCTGCCGACTTTGTGAAATGATATTTAATTCAATGATCACCTTAAACGAACAAGTAACAGTAAAAGCTCTCTGCAATAAAACGAAAAGGCAAATAATGTTGCCTGATGCCAGGAAGTTGGAATAATCTCTCACATACATGTACATAGTTCCAGTCTGTGTTAAGAAGATGAAGAAAATGACACCACTCAACAATGGTCACTGTTGTCAATTTGATTTGGCGGTCTTTAAGAATTCGCCCAAGTATACGCGTTCTACTTCCTGTATTTCATTAAGGCCTATCACCTCCGCGAGTACTTTACATTGGCATTGCTTCGGCTTCCAACCATGACAAGGAAGGAAACTTCACAATAATAATCAGTTTCTCCTGTTTTGAAGTTTTTGCAACAGCAATAATTTTTGCCACCGCTCCCATTCCAATGACAGTGACTGCCCACGGCATTAATGTTCCATCCCACAATCTGAAGAATGATATCAGTGGCATTTTCCATGCCCACAATCCGGGTGAGATTAAAGCAAGCAGAGGATTAGAGATGGATAATTTCTCTACTGCATCTTGAAATTTACTGTGCATTGAATTGAATTCAATAACATGCTGAGTTTACTGAGATATTGAGCACTTCCATGTCTGTTGTTGATTGTCACATTTTATATAACACTCCAATTATCGGTAAGCCTGGGATTTACAATAACACTTACTCATTAGAGAAATTTTGTAAATATAAAATGGCTTCATTGATTTAGTCCTTTCCATGTCACATAGTTACCACCTTTCGCCCTGTCACTATCACTTCATACTGTTCCGTTAAAGGTATCAAGGATTTGGAAATAAAGTGGATTCCTATCTTCAGTCTTTTCAGTCTTGTCACTTTGAGTGGAGTGACAATCACAGCTTATTGTTTCATTAAAGCTATCAACTACCAGAAGAAAACAGATTGCTTCTACTTTTGTCTTATCCAAGTCGGATGAGAGGATCACCTTTACTATTAAAAAAATTATATTATTTACGGATTTGAAATTAAATTTTGCATATTTTTGTGCTTCTCAAATTTCAGATTTATTTTTTTGGTATCAAACTCTTTTATTATAGCTGCAAAATATGTATATAGTGATTGATATAGCATTGACCGCCAATTAATTCGTTATTATTTTAATATCAGTATATTTAACCGAAGTTTAAAGAAAAATTATTTAGTGAGTTATTATTTCAAGTTTTGTTGTTTTTATATCAATTTGATTCTTATGGTTTATGTCAAATAAAATTAGATTAAATTAGATGTTAATTTTAGGTTTATCAAAAATCTAAAAAATCAAATCACTCAAGTACAAACCTTTAAAAAAATGTAAATTTCCTATAAATATATATTCATTTTCCCTGTAAATTAACCCTCACACAAAATAAACAATCCAAACCATAAATTATAACTTTCTCAATTTCACAATCCAAGCTAATGGACGAGTAGCAAACTGCTATATTGTAGATTTGTGGAAGCAAGAAAATTCTAATATGTATTCATTTTTCCTGTGTAACTTTATAAAATAAAATAAACAATCCAAGCCATAGGTTGTAACTTTATCAATTTGACCATCCAAACTAATGGACGAGTAGCAAACTGGTGTATTATAAATGTGTAGCAGCAAGAAAGTTCTTTCTACTCACCAGTTATATGTCTATTCTTCATACATCCAACCAATTAGACACTGATGACTTGTACAAGTCATAATAAAGCAGAAGGTAATGACCAAAGCCCATATTTTACATGTTAAATTAGTTGGATAGCATTTCCCCGCTAGTCTCAGATAAACTTATTAATTGCAAGGTAAAGGTGTTTCCGTTGAACATTAATATTATAGTCTCTAGTTTGTCTACTAAATGTCATAGTCAATTTGAATTTGGTTGCCTTAATTGAGTTCTAATTGAATCTTATTCTAATTATTTGTTACTTTTATTTTCTTATCTCCAATGTAATCAGAATATGTACTCATTAGAAATTATTTAGAATGAACTGTTTCTTGTCTCACAAAATAAATAGTCAATTTATATGTTTTAGAAACTATTTAGAATGTAATTTAAATTATTTTTAATAAAAAAAAACTAATATTATTTTTTTATATTTAAATTTAAATTTATTATTTTTTAATAATAATATAATATAATAAAATAAAATAATTATATATGTGTGGGGAGATATTCTATGTATTTTTAGTAATAAGAAATATTTATTAGAATTTAAAAATTGAATTTAAGAAGATAATATTTCTTCCAAATATTTTAACTAAGTTAATAATTATTATTATTATTATTAACCCAATTATATAAATTAAATAAATTATAAACTCCTATATAAATAATTTGGAAATTATTTATGTAGCATTTAAAACTCAAAAATGTTTGGAACTAAAAAAATCTGTTTCGAAACCTTCATTTGATCCATAAATTATATATACAAATAAAAATATTCACAAATTATTAAATTTAAAGCACCCTTAATTATTTTTTTAATGAAAAATTTCCCAGCTCAATTACACAAGAGACCATCGTATCTACTTACTAAAAATCAGTATTGTTTGTTAGAAAATGGGAGGGGCTAGTTCCCAGAAGAAGCATTATGGGTCCTCTTTTTTGTACATATACATGTCAGACAAGCTGACAACTGTCACATCATATTTACATTCACATTACAAACCACATTGTAGCAAATATATGCTGTTGCGCAGCATCGGGGATCGAAACCTGGTGGGGAGCGTGGCAACCGACAGCCCCAACCAACATATCATGCACTCGCATGCAGTATTGTTTAACAGTATCATTAGCTTAATATTTAAAATTGATATAAAATAGGGGGAAAATACTGAACTGAGTAATATCAAATACTAAACTGAGTAGGCTACTTCGAATGTAATATAAAAAATCAGCCATTTTCTTGCAGTTTTCCTTTGAAAACTGCACTGTTCATTATATTCAGATTGAGCTTCAGATGTATCCTCTCTTACATATGTTGTGCTGGTGCTCTAACAACCAGCTTGAACAAGCAAAAATTGCTCTCCTGTAACTTATGGTTTGCTGACATTGCGAAATGGCATTTAATTTAATGATCGCGTAAACTGAACTGGAATAATAAAATATTTCTAAGAACATACACAAAAGGAAAAATAATGCTCTATGATGCGAAGAAGCAAATAATTTTCTATGATGCCAAGTATATTGAATAATCTCTTTTTACATTGTTCCACTCCCTGTGAAACAAAGGCACCACTCACCGTTGTCAATTTCATGTGGCGGTCTTTCAGAATTCGCCAAAGAATTGGCGTTATACTTCCACTATTTTGTCAGGGCTAGTCCCCTCGCAATTCAAGGGGGAGATCATTAAACAGGTTGTAGTTTTTCTGTGGTTGGCAGTTACTTTAACATTGGCATTACTTCACCTTCCAACCACGGCAACCAGCGAAAATTTACAAAAATCATCTTCTACGATGAGATTTTCCATTTTCTGAAATTCTCCCAACATTTATAATCTTCCCCACCCCTTCTGTCACGCCCCTACACTGGCGGTACTCTTTCAACTGCACTATAGCGAGGTGCGGCACTACCAACCATTTTATTTTCACCAACACTTACGATTGTAGACTACGCCTAATATTCCATACTTAGTTTATTTTTCATTACCAAGTATTATCTTTGTCCTTTATACAGTGAAAGCCCATAACATTCACATAAACAACATTATACAAGAGAAATGCACAACAGTATAAAGGGAGGGGCAACTCCCTGCAATATGAGTCTGCGCGAATCAATATACATAATTTTCTTTTATAAGTACAAGTTAAATCTTGGGAAACCCCAAATTTACACTTAGCCAAATTTCCAACTTCAGCAAACTTGGTTGCCCAGCTCGTTGGTGCCTCCGCACGGTCGCCGCACGACTCACCAACTCTTTGTTCACCTCGTCACACGATTGTGTTGTTTTCCCAACTTGGGCCCACCTCGTCGTAACCAAGTCGGCACCAACAGGCGCTCTCCGCATGAGTCACACCTCCATTCACAACTCCAACACTTCACCGTTTCCATCGTTTCGTCATGCACGGTGCGCCCTACCCGGGTCGCCCGTCCGCACGATTCTTCGTTTCGGCGTGCATGACACGCCCTCGCCAGGCCGCCCGTCCGCACGTCCGCCCGTTCACCCGCTGACCCAAACTCATTCACCTGAACGACTTCACCCGAGTCGCCACACGACTTCACCCAGGTCGCCCAACGACCTCACCCGGTTCGCTCGAACGACTTCACCCGGGTCACCTGATGACCTCACCCGGCTCGCCCGAACGACTTCACTCGGGTCGCCCGACGACCTCGCCCGGTTCGCCCGAACAACCTCACCCGAGTTTTCTGCCCGATGACCTCGCCTGAGTTCTGCCTGAATGACCTCACCCGAGTTTCCTGCACGAGTTTTCTGCACGAGTTTTCTCACCCGAGTTTTCTGCACGAGTTTTTCACCCGAGTTTCTCACCCGAGTTTTTCACCCAACTTTTCTGCACGAGTTTTTCACCCGAGTTCCGCCCGTCGTGCGGGCTCATCCACGCACTGCAGAACTCCTTGATCGAACTCGTGATGATCGAATGATGGTCGTTTGCCTCCAAACGCCCTCCAATATATACGGGCGGGTGGCAGGTTATGTCACCCGGCCGACCCATGCCCAACGCCCAAAGCCGACTCGTTCAACATGTTGCCTTCGCCTGAGTGGAGGGTCGGCCCGCCCAACTCGTGGGACCACCCTCTCAACTCACCCAACATCATATAAACTTGCCCTTGGTTCGTTCATTTCATATTTCGCACAAGTCCTTCGTACGGTGGAGTTGCCCTGCTCGTCGCACGGACCGCAGGTCCATACATCCTCCCCCACTTGAAGTCATTGTCGTCCTCGACAATATCTCATCCCAGCAACCACCTGTCACCAAGATCACCATACCAAGGCATACACCCCATCGGTATGTCATATATCGGAAATCATCTCAATCCATGACCATCAACCACCCTATCACAATCTCCACATGCTGCTCCCATCGTGGAAGGTTGGTCCCTCCATCTCAAGCTACATGCCCACTGCAACATATCGTGTCGACCTCATCATGTGTCGTCCTCATGTGAACTGCTGCCATGATACTCCAACAAATGCTAACACATCTCTGTACACTGACGTCCCCCATGTCTGAACTAGTTGGGTAGCTAATCCAACTGTCATGCTCAAACCATGAGAATGCACATCCTCATGCCACCATCAATCGTTTCTCAGAACATCCTGTCACATCCTCAACTTGATCAAGAATCCATCTCCATACAAGTGTAAGCCATGCTCAGGTCCATGAAGTAGCCCTCATCTCATCTGCAACATGCTGTCCATGATGTTTTCTACCCAACATCATCATCCATCTGCAAAACATCCATCTCCTCAAAGTGAAGAGATCATCTCATCAAACTCCGACTCTCGATGTGCCACATCCAGGTCCATGAAGCAACCTCCATCATATCTGTATGTGCCATCCCTCAAGTCTTCCATAGAAACAAGTATGCACCTGTCTCATCTCTCCATGTGCTGCCCATGATCATAGATCAATCAGCTCCCATGTGTCAAAAGCGGTTAAGTCTCGGCTGAACCCATGCCCAAGTGTTGCCACCAAGGCATCATCCTCGTTGTAACTCCATCACTCCAAAGTCACAACAATCTCATGTCATCATGAGCTCCATGAGTCATCTCCAACTAGCACTCTAGCAAGCATACAAGTCTCGGCCTAAAGGTCTCTGCAAGATGCCTCAGCTCTCCACGTAGTAGGAATGCTTCATAGTCTGCTCACAACTCCATCCAAGTCCACGGCCTTGTTGTACAAGAGTGCACAACCTCTCCATCGCTCATAAGCAAAACATCTCCAGTCACATCAGCAAATCCACCTGCACAACATCCATGCCTTGGCACTCCTCATTGGATGTCCATAAGTGACACCTCTATAAGTGCTCCTGCATAATGTCCCTGCATAAGACTGCCATGCTCCATGTCTCCAACCTGATGTCCATGACTAAGTTGCCCATGTAGTCCAACCAAGTAGACCCATCACAACAATCGGTCATCCCCATCCAAGTCTGCAATCTTCGGTCTAGTGAACTCGGTCACCCAACCATATCATCATCACATGAGTCTCTCCATCATAGCTCCCCCACTAAAGGTTCCACCAAGACTTTCTCTTGGTCTCGGCCATGAGAAGTCCACCCAAGTATCATCATACCCAAGTGTGTTCCCTCCTTCATCTGTCCATGAGTCATGCCAGGCACTTAGCCAATTCTCCATGTGGCTAAAGCATGACCCAATCCTCCGCAATGATCATCATGTTCCTCCCTTGTCACGGGCCTTTGTACCTTCTACCATAAGGTCACAAACAACCCCAACAAGTCCTGCAACAGTCAAAAATCCTTGCTTCTCCATACAAGGTCTCATCGTAGACATCCATGGTAAGATCCTCCCTAGCATTGGCAAATTGATTTTGCTCTTCCCTGCATACGGTCCATCTACCAAATTCTCAAATGAAACACAAGTATCAATAGTACTTACATCATCATCATGAGGCTCCTCCATGTGAGTATCCCCATCCATCCATGTCTGCAAACTGCATGATCCTGGTCCAACTTGATCAATCTCAAGTTCATCCTCCATCATGGTCACATCTGCAACATCCTCAATCATCACGGCTTCCTCTTCCTTGTTAGCACAATCTGCAACTTCATCCTGCTCCATTGTCCAACCAAGTTGAAGAAGTTCGTCTTCAACATTCCTTTCCAAGACTTCAAGTTCCTTTCGAATCTGTGGGTTCTCCTCTTTCAACCGCTTCAACCTGTATAAGGTAAGCAAGAGCTTCCCTTCGCATTCTTCCAAACTTGCCATGCCTTGTCGTTTAGTGCGGCCCAAGTACAAGGCTTCACCTCTACTAAACCTGCTTCACCATTCACCTGAATCACCCTGATATTCCACCTGTCACCTGCAAAACTTGAACTCCCTTTCAAGTCTTCGGTCTTCGTAGAATCAGCTCCTTGATTCAGTTCACCAGCTCTGATACCACCTGTCACGAAGTGTAGGTGTGTATCAGCTTCAACGCTTCAACACCAGCACCAGCTCCTCGGCACTAGCTCTGATACCACCTATCACGCCCCTACACTGGCGGTACTCTTTCAACCGCACTATAGCGAGGTGCGGCACTACCAACCATTTTCTTTTCACCAATACTTACGATTGTAGACTACGCCTAACATTCCATACTTAGTTTATTTTTCATTACCAAGTATTATCTTTGTCCTTTATACAGTGAAAGCCCATAACATTCACATAAACAACATTATATAAGAGAAATGCACAATAGTATAAAGGTAGGGGCGACTCCCTGCAATATGAGTCTGTCCGAATCAATATATATAATTTTCTTTTATAAGTACAAGTTAAATCTTGGGAAACCCCAAATTTACACTTAGCCAAATTTCCAACTTCGGCAAACTTGGTTGCCCAGCTCGTCGGTGCCTTCGCACGACTCACCAACCCTTCGTTCACCTCGTCGCACGATCGTGTTGTTTGCCCAACTTGGGCGCGCCTCGTCATAACCAAGTCGCTACACACGGGTGCCCTTCGCACGAGTCACACCTCCGTTCACAACTCCAACACTTCACCATTTCCACCATTTCGTGTGTGCACGGCGCGCCCTCACCCGACCGCCCGTCCGCACGTCCGCTCGTTCACCCGCTCACCCAAACTCGTTCACCCGAATGACTTCACCCGAGTCACCACACGACTTCACCCGGGTCGCCCGACGACCTCACCCGGTTCGCCCGAATGACTTCACTCGGGTCGCCCGACGACCTCACCCGGCTCGCCCGAATGACTTTACCCGGGTCGCCCGACGACCTCGCTCGGTTCACCTGAACGACCTCACCCGAGTTTTCTCCCCGACGACCTTGCCCGAGTTCTGCCTGAACAACCTCGCCCGAGTTTCCTGCACGAGTTTTCTGCCCGAGTTTTCTGCACGAGTTTTTCGCCCAAGTTTCTCATCCGAGTTTTTCACCTGACTTTTCTGCACGAGTTTTTCACTCGAGTTCTGCCCGTCGTGTAGGCTCATCCACACACTACAGAACTCCTTGATCGAACTCGTGATGACCGAATGATGGTCGTTTGCCTCCAAACGCCCTCCAATATATACGGGCCGGTGGCGGGTTATGTCACCGGCCGACCCACGCCCAATGCCCAAAGCCGACTCGTTCAACATGTTGCCTTCGCCGAGTGAAGGGTCGGCCCGCCCAACTCATGGGACCACCCTCTCAACTCGCCCAACATCGTATAAACTCGCCCTTCATTCGTTCATTTCACATTTCGCACAAGTCCTTCACACGGTGGAGTCGCCCTGGCCGTCGCATGGACCGCAGGTCCATACACCTTCCATTCCAATAATATCAACGACTCTGGAAAACCAATCTATCTTGCAATATCAAGTAATGACATAAATGTGCCATGCCCAAAATCTAACGAATGACATGAATACATTGTGATATGAGCTTTAAGCAAGCAGATCACCATTGTATTCGGAAAACTATTATGGATTGAATTGAATCCATCAACGCGAACTGCTCAGAAGCCCAGATAATCGAAATATTGAACACTTCCACGTCTTTTCTTCATTCTCACTTTTGATAAAACCCTTTTATGATCATCGTGTAACGATGGAATTCGATTTATGGATAAGCCATCGCAACAAATGCTTCTGCCATGGCCTCTAGCGAGTCTGTACCCATGGCTATAATGACTCTCGTAAACTCGCAGAAAAACTCTTACGTCTACTAGTCTGCTAAGGAAGAACCTTGCTTTCTTAAAAAGTCATCATCGCTTGTAAAGTGAAAGCTACTCACTTGAGAAAATCTTTAAAAACAAAATGGATTCCTTGCTTTGCTCTTTGTCATGTCCCATGACTGTCACTTCAACAGTTTGTCAATCACCTTACATTGTATTATTAGTAAATGTATAATGCATTTGAACTAAATTGGATACCTCCCTTTAGTCTTTTCCATGTTACCTTTAGTAGGGTGACAATAATAACCTACTGTTTCATTATAAGTATCAATTTTTGAAATAAAATTGATTGTTCTTATCTCTTTGGTGTTTCGAGTGACCCACAAGCCTTACCTTTAGTAGTGTGACAGTCACAAAACATTACGTAATATTGTTTCATTAAGGCTTTATTCTATATATATATATATTCATGGAATATATATTCATATTCCATGTTCCATCGTCTTCCATAGGATCACTTTTAGTAGGGTGACAATAATAACCTAATGTTTCATTATAGGTATTTGATTATTTGGGAATAAAATTGATTATTCTTATCTCTTTGTTGACTCGAGTGTGGCACAAGCCTTTGGTAGTGTGACAGTCACAACACATTACGTAATAGTGTTTCATTAAGGCTTTAATAGATATATGTCCCATGTTCCATAGGGGTCACTTTAGTATGGTGACAATAATAACCTATTGTTTCATTCTTATCTCTTTGGTGCTTCGAGTGTGGCACAAGCCTTACCTTTAGTAGTGTGACAATCACAAAATAACGTAATATTGTTTCTCATATATATATATATATATCATACCTATATATATATATATATATATATATATATATATATATATATATATATATATATATCATACCAAAATATATATATATATGTGGGGTATGAGATCTTTTTCCTACTAAATGGATTGTTTATTGGATAATGGATATATTTTTAATGTATTTATTATTATATTATAAAGATATATGGGTTTGTTTTTGGTTTGTTAAATAAAAATTAAATTTATTTAATTATGGTGTTATTTTTAACGTAGTTAAGGTATTAAAATAATTTTAATAGAGGGAAGACATTAAAAATGTTTAGTTATATTAAGTATTGATGTGGTTAAAAATGTGTACTATTTTACTAGTGATTTGTTAGGTTATTAGCTATTTCTATTATTTACAAATAGATTAGGATAAAAAGGAAAAATTATTAAAATTATCTAAATTGTAGAATTAAAATTAATCATATTGTAACAAATTTAGTTTTAAATGGTTATAAATAAATTTTAAATCAATAAATCAAGATGAACAAATAGTATAAGTGGTGATGATGATATTAACCCCATGGTGTATACCATTTGGATCACTTCTTGTGTAAAGATCACTTGTAGAAATCACAACATACCTATGTTTTCCTTATAAGTGACTTCATTCATATATAATTTAAAAATGATATGAAATGATATCTTTAAGTAGTTTCATTAGTATATAATTTAAGAGATATATAAATTGATATGTATTATATCTATAGTATTTGTGTCTATAAAAGGTAAAAAAATTCATAAAAGTGAAGGTTAATTATTAATACTCTAAACGGGTTGGCTCTCATGGTTAAAAGCTGGGAGTTTTTCACACTTTCCCTTTTGAGAGCTCCCCCTAAAATCATGGGGGCACCTTGAGGTTGTGGTTGAATTTGTGGGTACCCCCATGCACACATCAGTGGATCAAAGCCCACCTCCATGTCCTTCCATAATGTAATGCCTCCTTGTGTGAAGGCCACCAGTTTGAATGCCACGGACACAAAGGCATTCCTTGTGTAAGTGTCTCTATAAAACCTACTATGTTGTATGTGGACCAGGCTAGAGTGTGGACTAGGCTAACGTGTGGCTCAATCTAGGTGCAATCATATGTATGACGTGACCCATGCTAGATGTAGTCCTTGGATTATTATTGTAAGATAGATACCCTTCGGTCCCATTTTCATAACTAAAATATAATCTAACATATATAAGAAGAAAAATATTTTTAATATATATTAACACTAATTTTATTTTATTTTCATTTAAAAATTTTAAATTCAATTTATCCATTAGAACCCAATTTAAAAGAGTGATTTTTTTAGCATTTAAATATCTTCACACATTTATAAGTATTTAACTATTTATTTTTATTTAAACCGCTTTAGTTTATTATATAACATAATCCTATGTGATAAAATATTTCTCATATTAAATTTTTCTTTACTATTTTTGTTTTTTTAATTTGTGATTCTATTGATTTTCCATTAAGATAGATAATTCCTTGACATGTTATTTGTCTCTGGCCCACTATCATGGAAGTCAAACAAGAGATAGTATAATTATTTGTCTAGAAGTTTCCATAAAATGACAAAGAGCAGCATGATTGGTTTGAGTTTGATAAGAGTTGTACCAATAGAGGGAGAACAAACTATAACTTTGATAAGTGGTCCGACATATAATAGCATAAAACCAAAGAAAATATAGTAGAAGTAGAAATAATAAAACGCTATAGAACACATAGAAACTAGAGAAGCTAAATACAAAAACTTCAAGTGCATGGAAACAAGAGAGACCTAAAAATTAATAGGAAAGAGAAGTGTCCTAGTAGATGGGCATGTCTACATTCTTGCAATGAGGTTTTGTGTTTCGTACTAGAGGAGAACCCATTTCAAGGCAATCCAACCTACCTTCAACATCTATCGCTTAGTAACTTCATCTCCTATTACTTTTGCACGATGTTATACTTAGTCTCTTATTTATAAGCCAGTGCTTTGATTAGCAACAAATGGACATGCCAATAGAGGTTCACCATATATAGTTAGTGATCATGTCTACCTCTAGTGATATTTGTATTAGGGATTCACTTTAGATTCTAAGATACATTGATTCTCCTATATTATTTCTTTTTGAATCATGAAAAGATATAGATAGATGTATGGAGGTGTATGGGCTTGGTAATGCCATGCAAACGACTCCACCTAAAACCTAGATCAAGAACCTCCAATGATTCCCTTGTGTTCTCCCCTATCTTGTCATGTATCCCTTTGTCTCATCATCACTGTGGACTTGAGAGGGACGTGACTTACGTTGAGAATATATAGGGAAAATGAATAAATAAATTCTAGATAAAATAGTAGGTTGAAACCCACTATCAAAGAAAATATCGATTCTATGAATGCCATGGTAACAAATATTAATAGTTTTTACTACTAAAGAAAATATTGAGTTTGTACTAGAGTGAGGCTACTAGGTGAGGACCAAAGAAATGGTAAGAACGAGTTGAAATTCATGGCTTCTAAGGGAAATGACAACATAAATTAGCTAGCATGTAGATGGAATTCTTAACCATCGATCTAAAGGTGAATGTTGCTACAAAAGGTCTAAGGACTTCTCCCATATGGTTGTAATAAATGCATGGCGCAATGAAGGTTGTGGGGCATTTGATTCGAGACTAGAGTCTATGTATTGGTAATCATTATGGTATGTAGAGGTGGGCTATTATCCTATACACATGTTTAATCATCATGATCTATGTTCCATACACTACATACCAACCCCATAAGGGATAATATATATTTTCGTGGGAGGTGAATAAAATCCTCCTTGAGTTGAGAGGAAAGAAGATTATCCCAGGAGGAGATGATAATGGACCAATGAGTCATATGTCCTTCATTAGCTAGCATATTTCTCGATGCATTCTTAACACTCCTAATGTGTAATGGGACGACTACTAAGTTATGAGGAATGAGGGAGGAAATTGAGGATAGGTAATGTTCCAATCACCACATATAAGAGGTATGCATCAAGGAAGAGACAAATGAAAATTTGTGAACAAGTGTGATTATCAACAATGTTTCTCCTTTAATGAATATGTTGGAGAGATTTAGCTTGATGGCATGCATAGTAAAATAATTGAGAGAAAACAACTCAACTGAATTGTTACTGTTTATCCATGTGTGGCTTACATAGAGGTGGAGGATCTTTTCATTATCCAGACACAATATGCCTCTAAATCCAACCTCATTTAGATTTACCTTCAATGCACCATCAAAGTTGAGCTTGATGAAACTAGTCAAGGGGTAGGACCAACGATGATGAGGTGAGAGAAAAGGTTTGGTGATAGAAAGAAGGGATGCAATGAAATTGAAGCAAATATGTACTCATCTTAAGGTCAACTCTTCATTAGTAGTAAATTCCTAATCTATAGCTAACTGTAATCGCCCTAGTGAAAATTCCATGTAATAAAAGTTAATAAAGGCAAAATAATAACCACAGTTGATGGGACACTTATTCCAAGCTGAATGTTGGGAAAAAGCATAGTGATTGGGATCACTTGTGGTTGATTAATGGCTAAGGAAATTGGAAAAGGCAATGGAAAAGGCTTTGGAAATGAAAAATGGCATTTTGGCACATTTATTTATGAAAATAATGGAAATTAGGAGAAAAGGGAGGTGAAAGGTCACAATTTGCATGTGGTGAGGAAATTGAAAGAAATTAATGGAAAATCAAGAAAATAGAGGCCTCATTAATAAAAAGGCTTATGAGGACCAGTGCATAGACTTTTGTCAGTTCAGTTTTGGAGCTCTCTCTCTATTATCTCTCTCTCATACTCTTGGATACTTAGAGTTTTCTTGGAGCACTCTTGGAGGGTGTGGCATACTTGGAGTTTTGGAACAAGAAGGCAAAGGAAGAGAAGGAAAGTGCAAGAGGACAACAAGATCAGCAACTAAATCGTGTTTTTCTTGCAGGCACCGAGTTGCATGTATGTTTCCCTCACTAGTTTTGGCATGCATGGCATATGCATGTGGTTTATTGGTCATGACCTCTCACTCGAATGGAGGATTGCCTAGATTGACAATGGATTTGCCTAGACTTTCCATTTCCTGGATAGCCATGGTATTATGGGTTTATTTATTTGTCTTTTGGTTGGTTCTCATGTTTCCTTTACCTTGGGTTGAGTTACTAGCTCCTAGAGCCTTGGTTGGACAAACACTCTGGAGCCTTGTAATAGCTTGGGTTGAGTTACTAGTCTTGGAGCCCTGGTTGGAAAAATTCTCTCGAGCCCTTGGTGGGTTGAGTTACTACTGCTCGAGACTTGGTTGGACAAACAATTTGGAGCTCGGTAGTAGCTATGGGTTGAGTTACTAGTATTGGGGCCTTGGTTGGACCAAACGCTCTAGAGCCATGGAAGGCTTGCGTAGAGACCAATCTAGTGATGGTTTTATGATGTCCGGACGTGTGGTGGAATGACTGTTGTTGGGTTGAGGTGGTTTGGCCTCTGGAAGCCCTCGATGGTTTTCATAGATGTGGATCATGAGATCCCACATTCATGCTTGGAATATGTCACAGGGGTGACTAACTGAAGAGAGATTTGGCTCAGCCATGTCTACGGTCGAGTTGTTTGTGGAAGTCCCACAATTGGTTGGCCTTTGCATCATTAATATGAGGTTATTTCTCCTTATTATTTCAAGAATATTGTATTGGTTTATATGTGGATGATATGGTTGTAATTTCCTTGGTATTTTTGTTGTTATTATGTTGGTTATGAACTTGTATTATGAGAGTGGCTATGTATGGTTGTCATCATTTTTTTTACTTGTAAATGAATGAGAAATGTATCTATGACCTATTGGATGAAGCTCTAGCTAAGGTGTTGAGGCATCAATGCTTCTTAGTGATTCTCAGATGAGTATGAGACCCTTATGCTTGGATATGTTGTTTACAGTTGTAGATTACATATTTGTGATATGTTTGTCGAAATGCCTATTATGGCTAGTAGGGGTCCAATAAAGGACTTGTTTAAGTAATTGCATTTGTATCATCATTCCATTGTTATCCTTTTGTTATGAAGGTGTCATTGAATTATGGGTAGTGACCTGGGCTCTGGGCCTAAAAAAGTGGCTCAAATCTAGGGGATGTTGGCACATTACTGGGCAGAAAAGTCCCTAGACGTTGGCATACCATGTTATGGGAGCATCAAGAGCCCTCTGGATGCATGCATGCCCATATCATTGGAGTGTCTTAGGGCTAATTGGTCTAAAACCTTAGTGGGGCTAAGGGGTTAGTTACCTAAGAGGTTGGGATGGTTCTTGAGAGTCTTGTTGCTGATGTGGAAGGTATGTATGGTGTGTTTCCATCGGTTCCACCTCCTTAAGGTGACTTACGAGGTCGAATCATATCTTAGTAACCTCTCATCACATGTTTACCCACATTGGTAGGTTACTTGGGTAGATGTGGGAGGAGGGTGTTACAAAGTGGTATCAGAGCATGGTTCACCCCTCGCACTGGATGGGCTATGCGTTCTTCATGCATTTTGTTAGTTTCATAAGTGTTTATCTTGTATGGTATGGGTCATGGTAGTAGTGATGTCACCATGGAAGTTGATGGTGTTGTTGCAGAGTGCGTCGTCATGGGTATATGCTTGATTATGCATTTCTTATGCACATTAGTGTTCACCTGTGGTTAAGTGTGCAATGCACGTTAGTGTTCACCTATGGTCAAGTGTACAGTGATATAGTGGTTGTTGTCATGCATGAGGTCATAGTATTTGTACTGATATGGTCATGCATTGATGACTAGACCATAGCTAGAATGATGGTTATATGGTAGCGCGCTTATGTGTTATATTTCTATATGTTGTCATGATTATGTTATACATGTATTATGTTGATTTTTTGACATTGCACATAAGGTATCCTCCCTGAATTATGCTAAGGTATGTTGGTTTATTGTGATTTGGTTTAGATGAGATGATATACCTTGCAGGAAGAATATCAAAGATGACTAGCAAGATGGTAGACTATAGTTCCTAAGACTCTCCCTATGGATCAGATGAGAAACGTGGTGTTGGGCACTCTTCTAATTTGGAAGGCACATTGATAAGCTTAAAGGTAGAAATAAGGAGTTGTAAGGTAGACAATGATAGAATCATCCAAGAACATGAGAAACGAGTAGACGTAATTGCAATGATACTTAAAAGTTTGTCAGAATTGTGGCGACAGTGACCACTTCGGATCATTCATGAGCATGAGGATAAGACTAATGGGGCATATGGTAGTATGTCTCGTGGTGGTCACACGTCAGATAGAGATGACACAGTGAGAGATGGCAGGTTCTTGGACACTCTATATAGGAGAGGTGATGGACACAGGTACTACTATAGTTCTAGTTTAGATAGGCATTATGATCGTCATCGCTATCACCCTTACAAGGAGAGTGACAGAAGATGTTTTCTAGATGAATTTATGAAAGCAAAGGCACCTACATTCGATGGAGAGATGAAGAAATCACTTGATGCACATGCATGGTTTCTTCATATGAGGAAGTTATTCTGGTTGCATGATTACTTAGAAAACATGAAATGTATTGTAACAACCCTGGTAAAAATCCATGTAAAAATATATAAATACCACTGATGATGGGACATGTATTCCAAGCTGAATGGTGGGCAGGACATCCTAGTGGGTGTTCATTTGGTTGTTTATGGCTAAGTAAATTGGAAAAGGAAATGACTAAGGCATTAAAGAGGAAAAAAGGTATTTTGGCACATTTATTTATGAAAATAATGGAAATTAGGAGAAAAGGAAGGTGAAAGGTCATAGGTTGCATGTGAGGAGGAAAATGAGGGAAAATAATTGAAAATGAAGAAAATAGAGGCCTCGTTCATAAAAAGGATTATGAGGATCTGTGGATAAACTTTTGTCAGTTTATATTTGAAGCTCTTTCATTATTCTCTCTCTCTCTCATACTCTTGGACACAGAGTTTTCTTGGAGCACTATGGTATTGGAGCAGGAAAGGCAAAGAGGGCACGAGGAAGCAAAGATCAAGCAGAGAAAGGCAAGATCAAGCAACTACACCATGCTTCATTGCAGGTATCGACTTGCATGTGTATTTTCCTTTGCTAGATTTGGCATGCATAGGATTGCATGTGTATCTTTTCTACAATGGCATGGATTTTTCCAAGTGTGACAGTATTTTCCACCTAGCCTTGCCATTTTATGATAGCTTTTGAGATGGGTTCCCTCATTCGGTTTATGTGGGATGGCCAGATTAGATTCGCAGCTAAGTGGGGTGGATTTTCGAATTGACAAACACATGGTGTAGTGGTCCCTGAATCAGACTAAGCATGCACGAAGCCACTGACCTAGTAACCCCTGAACTAGACTGTGGGTTGCAGTAAAACTAGATTGTGTGCCTAGGAATCCTTGTCGGTGAATGACGAGATATACTGTAAAGCCAAGAGGTGGATTTTCTCTCCATTGGGCCTATTAATTCCAGGATGGAATGCACGGTAAGGTCTGGAGAGTATGTCTCAGTGTAGGGCCTAGTGATCCCTGGATCGGACTACGGATGCACAGTGAAGCCTAAGAGACTAGGAGGCACTCAAATTCCTCACACTGTAGGCCTATAACTCTGAAGGCATCCACATTGATTGGTTTTTTTGATGTGTTCTATGAGTCCCACAATCATGCTTGGAATATAGCATGGGAGTGATTGGTTGAAGAGAGATTTGGCTGAGCCAATCTATGGTCGGGTGGAAAGTGGTAGTCCCATCAGTCGTTGGTTCATTGCATTGATTAATGAAAAATTCATTCCATTGATTTTCGTTTGTAAATGTACTGATATGTATATATGGATTTTGATGGCTAATAATTTCATTGCATTTTTGTTCGTATTATGCTAGTTAGATGTATATTTTTTGACAACAACTATGTATGGCTCTCAACATGTTTTTACTTGTATTTGAATGGATATGGTATCTACGACCTAATAGATGATAATGCAGCAAATGTCATGAGGGAACAATGGTTCATAACGATTCTCCGATAAGTATGAGATCCTTGCACTTAATTCTGTTGTTTACACCTATACATTACATGTTGATGATGTGTTTGATGAAATGCCTATCATGGCTAGTAGGGGTCTCGTTAAGGTCTTATTGGGTTTATTTCTTTTAATTCATTGTTTCCCTGTACTTCTCCTGATTTCAAGCTATCATTCCATTCTAGGCAGTGTCCTGGGCTCTGAGACTGAAAAAAGTGACTTAAATCTCAGGGTTGTTGGCATAGAAATGGAAAGTTTGGTTTAGAGTCATTGGCATCTAGGCCTATGAGAGTGACTTTAGGTCAATGTTCACTCCCTTGCCCATAGCTTGAGAATGACTATGGCCTCAGAGGTCCAGAACAGTAGTGGGACCTACAGACATGTTGTCTGAGTAGATGACTTGTCTCCTGTTGGCTTGTTGGGGCCTGACCCAGGTTCAAATGTGATTTAGCCAAACAAATCTCGAAACTACCAGCCCTTTCGGCAACATCCCGTGGTGCACGGACTGAGGTCTCACCCGAGGTAGTATGGGAGGCTGCTAGAACTAGGTTTCTGCACCCTAGGGACGTCTTGATGAAGTCTAGGAAGTTTGTGACCCGAACCTGCGTGCCTGCGCCACTCCGCGCAGCCGTTTGTCCTTCGCAACTTGTGCGACTGCTTCCGTGTAGCTCTATAAAGAGTGTGAAGAGGTTTTATCTAGATCCTTTATCCTTACTGTGTTATTATTATAGATCTTGACTTAATTGTGTGTACCCAAAATTCTCATTAACCATTCAACATTCATAACAAGTGCGCGCAATCGTATAACTATAAAGAGATGCATAAATATAACAGAAGCATAAACACACAATATTTCATAATCAGCTTATCTTTTATTAATCCTTTGTTCCAGTACAATCCCAACTCCACCCCGCGCACTCAGCTGCAGGGGTCCGCGAACACAACTACGGACTCTACTAGGCCTCTGCGCACATAGCTGCAGAACCTCTTCCTACTACTACAACCCAAGACTCAGACTTACAAACTCAGAGCTTAATTCCTCATCCAAAAGAACATCATAAGACTTCAGACTTCCTTTTACACTTAGAGCCTCGCTATATTTATACAATCCCATTGTTCGCGAACCATGGGTAGGCCGACATACCATACATTAATTTACATTATTTTAGGGCGGACAACCCTAGACTCTCGCACTTCGCGCCCGCATTTCGCGAGGTATTTACATTACACTTGACCAAAATCCAGGCTTCAAGCCCCAAAAACCCACTATGGGGGGATCCGCTACCCAAAAGGACCCCAACACAATGATCATGACTCGTCCTCGAGTCACTCTGCTGGTGTGGCGATCTTTGCACGAAGTCCATGCAACAAGTCTCGTGCATTTTGGGTGTCTGCATCACACTATTCTACCACCTGTTGTACTTGTTGCACGCGTATCTCTGAACTTTCATGTGCCAGGTCACATTCCTGTCCAACCATGTACAATTCCTGCATCTGTGCCAGCTTCCCTTCAATGGTAGTTGTGATTGTGAACGCTTCATCGATCCATGGCTGGATGCACGCTTTAAATAGGGCTTCCTTTTGGTGTGCGGCGTCTAATCGGTCCTTCAGTGCCCTTGCCTGCTATAGTCTGGCGAGTCGTTGAGTAAGGGAAACTGTCTGCACGGTGCCCCAGACACTGTCGTACTCCTGCTGCAACTTACGCACCTTTGTCTCTAGGCACTGTAGGTTTGGGTCTTCCTGTAGATGTGTGAGTATGGTGAGTGCTTGCTCCAACATCCCAGTGCACCCCTGTGTCGCCTGGCCAATTCGTTCCAACCCCATCTGGATAGCGCGGGCACGCTGCTCTCTGACTTCTGGGGGTGTGGAGGGTTGCGCCTTCAATCGCAGCTCGGCAATTTGCAGGTTCAGCTCCAACTGAACCTTTGCCGTTTCCTCCTGGGCCTCGCGGACTCCGGTTGCTAATCTATGGACCCACTCTACTGTTGGTAGTTCTGCCGGCATGGCCAACTCTGGAATGCTCCTGCATGCATCCTCTATGGCCTACTCCAATCCGCTAGCCTGCGTAACCAACGCATCCCTCTGGATGTTGAGCTGGTCCATGTTGATTTTCTGCTCATTCAGGACTTGGATCTCTCGACCTTTCCGAGCGCGGAGTTCGGCGATGACCCCATCCTGCACTTGGTACAGTATACAGAGCGACCAATTTCAAGCTGGCGCCTTTCATGCTACTCATCGCAGCCCGGTCCTCCTCATTTGCTGCTGCTAGCGCGCCTTCGAGCAATATGAAGGTGTTACTCATACGGGCGTGCAGCGCCTATTCGGCCTCATCTGTTCGTGCTGCGACATACTGGGCCATTGTACCTATTTGGTGGTGTTGTACTTGTAAACCTTGTAGCTATGCGCTGAACGCCCCCAACAAAGTGTTCTGCTCCATCCGCAATCCCTGGAGCGAGTCCTCTGCAACTTCGTGAATCGTTTTGCTGATATCCACTAGATCACCTTTTGTGAGCGTGATCAGGTGGTTAGACGTCTTTGTGGCTTTCCCTTTCTTTCTGGGGACGGTTTTCTCCAGGTCGCACGATCGCTTGAGTTGTTTTGATGTTGCACTGGGGTCCGCATGGTCCTCCTCCATGTCCACTTCCCCCGTCTGCTGCTCTGAGGACATCTCTTGGCCTTCCTCGGCCTCTTTGGTTGGTAAGGTTGGGGTTTCTGCCATCTGTGCCACTTCTTGTTCCTAGCATTTCCTCTCAGCCAGTTGTACGAGGCGTAGCTTGGTGTCCTTCTTTTGTTGTCGAGCTGCGACCTTTTCCATTTCTGCCAAGTCCGAAGCGTGCCACTCCAGAGGCCATGACTCCATCACTGCAAAGATCGCATCGTCTGTTGCAATGAACGAAAGCTTCTCCCATTTTCGTACTGGATCCTTGCGTGCCCAGATATACAAGTTATGCATATCAACCTTGAGTTTTGTCGCGCTTTGCAAGCTGTTATGAACTGTAGGGGACAAGTGCGGTTTGCGGTTGATCCATGTTCGGATGCTCGCTTCCACGAACACCCAGAATACCTTTATCTCGTGAATCCTGTTTGCATCTCTTATAGCCCAAAGCGAGGTGTACCTCGCAGCTTCGGGTAGGTCACCCTCAGTAGTGGGAAACTGGTTGTCCGTCAGCAACTCCCCTGCAACCAACAGAATGGATAAGAGCAACAACGCATAGTGGAATGTCTTACCCTATTCCTGGGCCTCCCTGCAGTTTGTTAAGAATTCGTCACATAGGAACTGCGCCCAATTGAACTGGACCCCCTCTACGCATTACTCTGCCAACACGATCATAGACACTGGTACTTCATTGGCGCGGCATTTCCTCATTAGCTTATCGGCCAGCAGCTGGGTGGCTACGCGCACCCCTTGGTCTTTAATACTTGCTATTACATACCCCCGCTTTCTCTTTTCTAGCTTATACTTGGCCTTCATAGCTTCTGTGAGGGCCAAGTCACTGCTTTTTCCTGCTATGGCCGCGGGGTCGTTTCCTTTGACTAGCAGTCGAGAAATTTGGTGAATCAGATCGGCCATGATGGGAATCAGCTCCTCCAGCCAGAGATACCCATCATGCACCAGGCACAACAACTACCTAATGACAAAAATGGTGATGGGCACGCAGTGGTAGTGGGGTATCCATCGCAGATGGAGTAACCCAGCCTTCTCCACACCGCGCAACCATTTCTGCTTTATTAACTTCTCTGCAGCCAACTGTGGGAACTTCTCGCTATCTGCGAGGTCCCAATCTTCGAACTTCATAGTCAGCACCCTTCCCAACGGCGAACCTTTAAACCATATATCATCGGGGAGGAGCAGGGTCTGGAGCGCACTCTTTGTGGCCTCTAGGTCCTTCGATACTTTGGCTTTTCCCTTCCATGGGGGAATGTAAGGAGGTAATTTCGTCGCGGCATGCTTTTGGGAGAATTCCTCTGCTTCATCGTCTTGTGCCTCAATTTGGGCGATCAAGGCCTGCAAGTCTTTCTCCTCCTCCTCTATTTCTAGGGTGACGGATTTTCTCTTCTCTATTATTGATAATTTGCCAAGACGTGGGTTTCTTGGGGATACATAGACTGGACCCATCATTTTCTTATCTTTCGGTGGCCACGGCGTGGGTGGTGATTTTGAAACTGTGGCCACAGTTGTTGCCTCTCTAGGCTCCTCATGGGCCATACCGGTCTCCTCAGTAACCTCGGCGAATCGCACTCTTGTTCTAGCAGCTATCATTGTGTCTACACTTGAGGATGGTAAGAGTACGCGGCGCTCAATGCTTTGTGCCTACTGAATTCTCAACCATCCAAGTGTTGCCTTGGAGTTAGCCTTGGATTTTTTATAGTGTCCTTTGAATTTGAATTCGACCCTTCCCTCCACTTCTGCATCATTAATGCCTTCTTGGCGGCAGATCATCCCAAATCTCATTCTTAATTCGTGTCTTAATTGCCTGTCGCCCGCTCCTTTTTTCCTTAAATTGGACCTCTTGTCATGAACAGTGACACCAACGGTCACCTCCCAGCCTACCCGCGCAGCAGCGCAGCCCCCTATGCACGGCCACGACCCTTGTGACATACTGATCCTGCACGCAACCTCCTTGTCGCGCAGCTCCCATACAGACTCTTTTATAGTCCCATGCTCTCTTTCAACTGCTTGGAGCGCTGAGACTATGCTTCCTACAGATAGTCAGGTGGTCACACCACCGGTGCAATGATTCAAGTCACCTTCCAACTTGGTCCGTGGGCCCTCCTTAGTTACCCTCGTGCCAATCAGCGCCTCGCGTTCTTCTTCAGGCGGTACGCTCCCCTATTTACTTTATTTAGTAAGGTGCGGTTGCAGCCATGGTAGTAGGGTCATAACTTCCTCTACTGCAGTAGTATGGCTGACTATTCCTTGTCCCATCGTGCTTAGTTTCTCAGCATAGCATGCTTGCGCGACTTCGGTTTCCAGTTTGTTGATTTCTTCGTCCAATATCATACTTTTCTTTCTCAGCCATAACCAATCGTCGTTTCAAGTTCCCTTGCCGAATGGCTTCCTGTAACTGCATAATTCCCTTACCCGTGTCTTCGCGTATTGTCCCAATTGTGGGAGTTGTTTTAGGGGGATTCTTCTTTGCTCTTATGGTTTCGTCTCTTCTCGTCAATGTTGGGATCACTTTTGCGCCCCGGTTTTTGCTTATGGCCCTATAGGCCCATCGAACTATTGGTACGTGTAGGTCCCAGTCAGTTCGTCTCGCCTGGAGACTCTGTTCATGATTCTGCATAGCTTTTTAAATGCTCCAACATGGAATATTTGTGGTGCGCATCGCTTTTCCTGCAGCCGCGTCTGGTTTTGATTCTCAATCCTTAGTCTGGGATGTGCTTGCACAGCACACGTCTACACCCATCGACATAGGTGGGCATGCAAGATGCTTCGTCCTAGCTGCCTGGCTCCCATTCGACGATGGGGGCTTCCAAATCGTAAGCACATCCACCTCCTACATTCGCGCTAGTCTACAATGGTCTTCTAATGTGTACTCCACCATCGTGCGGGGGTTGAGCGCAACGCCCATTCCAGCGCACCATACCACTGTCGTTCCGGTACTGCACCTTCAAATCTGTCCGGAAATTCATCCACCGCTGTTACCCCATCATATGTTGGCAGTTCCCTTGCCTCTATCATCACACAACGCAGTGATCTAATCATTATATTGCAATTCAATGTTGTCACTTCGTGCAAACAGTTCTGCCAACATTCTACTTCTTTGTCTGAATATGAAGTACAGGAACTATCGCGCTCCCATGAGATTCTCCCATCTACATTTGGATTCACCCGATCCTGGTCTTGTGCCATTATCTGGTAAATACAATCCAATTCATCGTCGCTTTCATCGTCGCGCACTGATTTAGTGTAGCGCGCTCCTTCAGCTGGGTCTAGCGGAACTACTACACGTAGGGACTTTTTCTCGAATATCATCTTCTGCTTCTTCAGGTTAATGACTCCATTCATATCAGTGGCCCAGTCTATTCCTAGCAATGCGGGATAAGGATTATTGTCATCAACAATCTCTATTACTTCAAAGTCCATCTGCATGCTCGTGCCTTCAATATCAACCGTTACTACTTGCAACCTCCCCATGGGCAAAATCTTCTGTTGATTCGCCATTCATAATTGAATAGCGGACCATTGTAATGCAGGCCTACCCATACGTTCCCATGTCTGCTTCGGTAATACATTCGCATCCGAACCCAAGTCTAGGATTACCTGATCCATTTCATATTCGCCAATCTGCGCCGTCAATCTCATTTCCCTCCTAGTGCGCAATGCATGCTTTCCCAGTTTCCGGACTACGCACGGTTCCCCTGATCCCGCGCACTTGGTGATCAACTCCTGTAGTCCCTTAACTGCCTTATTATTGCGCAACAGTTTCATGCATGTCTCTAAAAAGGTAGTAAGCATAGAAGGATCCATTCCTGGCTCTGGTTGATCCTTACTACCTGAAGTAGAGGCCTCCACAAAGCTCTTCTTAGCTTCCATGAACGTCTCCTTTGCACATTCTAAGTCAAACTCAGGTTCCTGTATAGGAGCCTTGCAAACCCATGTATCTTCCTTGAGCTGCTTCCCCTTATCTTCCCCTATGTTCGCACCGCTTCTGAGCACTATGTTCACATTTGGGTCTTCTTCGCACGGTTCAGATCTCATCATTTGGATATTTTGAGTCGGAGTAGGCTGGAGTACCCCTTTCTCGTGCATCTGTGCGATCAACGTAGGACAATCTACCATTTCATGATGAAATTGAGCACAACATGAGCAGGATACTCTCGTTGGGTTGGTACAATCATGGGCGTAATGCCCTGGTCCTCCGCAATTGTAGCAAATTAACTGTCTGTGACCCCTTCCTGGCCCCATTCCTCCTCCTCCTCGACCTCGGACCTGAAATCCAGCGCGTGCCATCCCCGCGGCTGGGTCAAGGCCTCGCGTTTCTATCTGCATTCTATAGGCTGGGGTCTGATCCATCCTTAACTTGTAGCTACGAAAAGTATGCTCGTCGTGGCCTACTAACCTACGGAAATTACAAAACAACTGTTGGGGAGTCTGTGTATACTTCTGCAACAAATGAAAGTTATCCATCATATGATTTCCCCCTATCTGACAGATCGTGCACCATAGCACGGGTGTCGTACTCGGCCCTGCCTGCGCCTTTGGTCTCAATGGCATTGGCCCCCCTCCTGCCAAGTAATTCGCGAATACTAGACAATGATCCTTGTCATGGCCCTGGCCTTTGCATTTTATGCACCACACTTCCTCGCGCGCCTCTGGCTACAGTGCCCTATCCTACTTCAAGCTCTGTATTTCCAGCCAGAGATTCTGTAGTTGTGCATGGATTTGTTGAACTCCCAGCCCTAGATCCTATATCGGTGTCTCATGCAACCTCATCGCCATTTCCAATGCTTCAGCCTGGGTTGAAAGCTTCTGCTGTGACAATGCCGTCCTCAGGTGTGGTGTCAAAGATGCCACAAACCATGCGCGGTGTTGTGCATCCGTTAGTGTCATATTAGCCTCGCGGATCATACTCTTCAACCGTTGATCCAAATCCCAGGGGGTCTCACCTGGAAGCATCGCGATCTCTTTGAACCCGATGATTGACTGTGTCTCTGATTTCGGCCAGCTAAATTCTCTATTCAGCGCATTCTGGATCTCCGCTATTCCTACATTTGGGTGATCATTAGAGTGCTTTATATACCATGTCAACGTGTGATCCTGCAATGTGCTTACTAATGTAGCCTTCTTAATGTTGTCGTCTGTAACCCCTTGTGCTTCCCACACTACTCTTACCACAAACCAGAACTGATCTGGATCCTCATTCCCTACTCCTCTAAATACGGGTAGCTTGATCGCGCTCACCATGCTGAACTGCAGGTTTGGTGGAGGTGGAGTGGGTGACGATGGAGGTGAAGGAGGTGAAGCGAGTGATGGCGTAAGTGGAGGTGGTAACTGCGGAATGCGCTGCCTTATCAAACTGACCGCACTTCTCGGAGAGACCCGAGCGAGCTCTTCCTCGCTCTTTCGTGAAGGTGAAATCAAGGGACTGCTTCCTAATTCCACGCTACCTTGGTAGATCCTTCCGCTCTGCGTCGTTCCAAACATTAATGTATCCGCATCACCCATTTTTCACATAATAGCATCTTAATCCAGGTATTCAAAGATTTAATGTACTTACCTCACAGTCCCTTAAGGAAACGTCTTTCTGCTTCATTATAGCTCACGGTCGTGTCTATCACAAATTCAATGATAAAACCCCCTATTATCCGGTTGAGCCAATGGTCCACAGCTCACGTGATCTTATCTTCTGATGCCTCTAGTCTGTGCACTAACTCCGGAGTCCAGACTATCGGTTGGTCGAGCTTATACCTTCCCTAGTTGTCAACTAACCTCGCGATCCACTCATACAGTTTAGAAGGAAAGGACATGAAGAAGATCTCGTGGATTTCCGTATATACGTAGCGATCCAGCCACCTTTTCTCGGATATCTACGGAGTTCTGTTTTCCTGTGTCATGAACTCATGAAGCTTCTTGTCCAACCACTCTTCAATTTCCTTCTTTGTTGGGTTCCAATGGCACGACATCAGACATCCCTTAGGCAGATCCCGATCCTGGCAATGGAACCATTTGTTGGCTTGTTGGGGCTTGACCCAGGTTCAGAAGTGATTTAGCCAAACAAATCCCGAAACTACCGGCCCTTTCGGCAACAGCCCGCGGTGCGCGGACTGAAGTTTCACTCGAGGTAGTATGGGAGGGTGCTAGAACTAGGTTTTCGCACCCTAGGGATGTCTTGATGAAGTCTAGGAAGTTCGCGACACGAACCTGCGCTCCTGTGCCACTCCACGCAGCCGTCTGTCCTTCGCAACTTGTGCGACTACTTCTGCATAGCTCTGTAAAGAGCGTGAAGGGGTGCTATCTACATCCTTTATCCTCACAGTGCTATTATTATAGATCTTGACTTAATTGTGTGTACCCAATATTCTCATTAACCATTCAACATTCATAACAAGTGCGCACAATCATAAAACTGTAAAGAGATGAATAAATATAACAAAAGCATAAACACACAGTGTTTCAGAATCAACTTATCTTTTATTAATCGTTTGTTCCAGTACAATCCCAACTCCGCCCTGTGCACTCATTTGCAGGGGTCCACGCACACAACTGCGGACTCTACCAAGCCTCTACACACATAGCTATAGAGCCTCTTCCTACTACTACAACCCAAGACTCGGACTTACAGACTCAGAGCTTAATTCCTCATCCAAAAGAACATCATAAGACTTCAGACTTCCGTTTACACTTAGAGCCTCGCTCTATTTATACAATCCCATGGTCCGCGAACCATGGGTAGGTCGACATACCATACATTAAATTACATTATTTTTGGGTGGACAACCCTAGACTCTCGCACTCTGCGCTCGCATTTTGCGGGGTCTTTACATTACACTTGACCAAAATCTGGGCTTCAAGCCCCAAAAACCCACTATGAGGGGATCTGCTACCCAACATCTCCTGAGCGTTCTATTGATGATGTTGGAGGACTATGTGTGATGTTCCGTCGAGTCCTCCTTAAGGTTACCTAGGAGGTCAAACCTGATCATAGTAGCCTCTTGTCTCATGTTTACCCCGATTGGCATGGCTACTTGGGTGGATATGGGAGGAGGGTGTTACAGAGTGGTACCAGAGCATGGTTCAACTCGCGGACTAGATGGTTTAAATGTGTTAGGCATGCATGCATTTTAGTTGCATGGGTGTCTCCTATGCTTTCATTTCATGTGCTTGTTTCATTTGTTTGATGATTGATTAGGGTTGTAGTAAGGTTATCATGGAGAATTTGATATTGATTTGGCGAAATGTATTTGTAATGAGTATATGACTAGTTGTATATGGTTCTATGTCACTTACATGTTGATTATATGTTGCCTACTTATATCCTTATATGTTAGGCTACATTCATGAATGTTTGATTACATGTATAAGTCTTACAAGTTGGTTACAATAATTGATCATTTATGCTCGACTACATGCGTTCATACATATGTGTAGTTGATTAGGCATTACTTATGCATTTTGATAGTTTCATGTGGAAACGTGTATAATGGAGCAATAGTTGTTGTCATGCATGAGGTCATGGTTTGTGTAATTTATATGGTCATGCATTGATGACTAGACTCTAGCTAGAAGGATGGGTGTATTGTTGGGTACTCATTTGGTTATATGTATATATACAATTGTTATGCATGTATGGTCTTCGTTATAGTTTGAATATTAGGTCAGGCATGCCTTGTGAAGTCATTGTATGAAATTTAGGTCATCAAGGTGATATTGGTATGTTATGATGCTAATTTGTTGGCTGAGATATTACAGGAGATGCAGATCATCATAACGAGGTTGCAACATTAGTCTTTAGGGTAAGAGCATATTGTCATACATGTATTGTATGTTGGAATGCAGGTATATAAGTTGAGGATTATTATATGCATTAGGTTTATGTACGTGTCTTTTGATGTTATGGTTACATTCATGATAGATGATAGTTGATTAGTATAGTCATATGCACGTGTCAATAGTCAAGAACAATAGTAACCTATGGTTGTATGCATTGCTATTGTTTTTTTTATGTTAGATAACTTGATGATTAGGTTATATGTTGTTGATGAGCATGATATATAGATTATGGTTTTTATATGCTAGTAAATTTATGATTAGGGTTATTTCATTGAGATTTTGATGTTGTAATTTGGATTGGTCATATGCGTGATGGTTATATTCATTACATTGAAGATATTAATGTTATATGTATTGTGTTAACCTAGTTTGACCTATACAGATGGTTATGGTTGTGATATTCAGGTATGAGTTGACATATTGTGATATGGTGTTGTACTAATATAGATTGATCGTACATATGTGATTGTCATGCATGAACGACAAATTCTTATGAGCTTATGTCGTGAAAATATTAGTTAGTTACTATTATGGATATCATGATTTATGTTTTAGTTGGTATGTTCTGAAGTTGTATCATGAGCCTAACCTAGCTTTATTGTGTATACAAGATAGCCTCCTGTCATATACAGTAATGTACGATCTTTATTATGTCATATATTTGGTGCTTGGTTGTTTGGTTATGACACCGATTTGGTGTTTGAGCATTTAGTGTCTAGTTCATTTATTTAACATGGTATGTTGCAAGTTGGTTGAATGTTTGATGAGCTGCATAATACGAGTATGTGTTCCAATGATTTTGTTTTAAGATGATTTTACTAACACATATGTGGTGAGATAGTTGATATGTACTTGAATGTAGTTGCTAGTTGTAGCATTGTGTTTAATAACTATGAGTTGACTATGGATTATGACATGATTGTTAGTCTGGTTCAATGTTGATTTCAAATTGGTAGATATGATTGTCTTGATATTTGGAACATGTGGTTGAGATGTGTGAACAGTTGTAGGAAGCATGTTGGTATTAGCCTAACAAGGTAATAGTTGATGTTTTTATATAACTAACAGTTGGGTAACGTGACAATATATAGTAAGACTCAGTTGCAGCAAGGTAAAGGTAAAAGAAAGGAATCAGGTAAGAATTCCTTTTGCTACATTTGGACACCCTAATTCCAAAAAAATGAGGGCTTTGCATACAGGAAGTCTTCTTAACCTTGATTTTGTTTGACATTATGTGGATGTGTGCTAGATTTGTGAACATGTACTTGACAGGTATATTAGCTAGTCTTTAGTTACAGGTGGATCTATCAAGGGAATTGGAGTCCCTTGAGAGATGGCATGGATGTGTTCAGTGGAAAGCAATGTGCTTAACACAACAAGATGAAGTAAGTGATGTATTGTTATCTTATATATTCACTGACAGTGATGTGTTTATGGTAGTATGATGCAGGGGAGTGCATGGAAAAAGAGATTTCCATGAAATCTTGAAGAAGGCTCGGGTTGAGCTTTCCTTGGGATGCATTGGGAACCATGGAAACTGGATCATGGTGTTTGTTGTTAGTCTTGTGATTTTAGTATTTTGTGATTTTCTTACGCTTGATTTGTAGTTTTATTATGTCTAGTGCATGATCATGCCACTTTAGTTGTGGTGTCATATTGTTATTATTGGTTTTCATGGTTTTCTTCTTGGTTGTTTCTTGTCTTGCCTTTTATGCTTTGAGTCTTGGGAATTGGTTGGGAAAGAGAAAAGTTAATGGAGCTCAGGGAGAGTTGTATGTACCTGATAGGTAATGTAAGGCACAGATGAAGCTCAGTGCATGAGTAAGCACATCGAAAGGTAGGACTATGAAAGTCAGTTGGACTTGTTGGGTCCATTGTGGTAAACGGACGGTAGTAGTACATACATGAGAAAGGTAACCAAAAAGGTAAAGTAAATGGATTTGATGTGTTAGATGCCTTGGCTACGTTGGGAACAACTATTCTTATTGTTGTGCATGGTATAATAAGGAAGTTATCTTAACTTAGACCTTATGTTATCTGGAAATTTTGTTGTGATCATGATTATGTTCATGTTTATATATGTATACATGTAGGCGTGTATGTATGTCATGTCTCACAGTGTGATCATGAGTCATGAATATTTTATGTTAATGTTTATATGTACATCTGCATGTATGTATGACGTTGACTAACAAGATCATTATTATTCTATGATGTATGTATGTGTACATGTATCTATGTCAATGTTTGACAGGGTCATAAGGAATCATTCTTGTGGAGGAATGATTTCTTACGCATGTAAATGACATGAAGAGGTTCCTAGTCTATGAGGAATCAAGTGGGAAGAGTAGTAATAAAAAACATATGAGGTCAATATCATGTGAATATGAATTTATATTGTATGATTGTATTATGCCTATGCTTATGTTATGGACAGGTTATACCAAGGGATACATCAACAAAGTGAAAGAAGTGTGGTCTGCGGCATGTTGGGACAACCATGGATAAGATACTAGAAGCAAGGTTTCTTGGTAAAGAGTCAGTGTGGTTTTGGATGTGTGGTACGACTGTTGTGCATATGTCGTATATGTTGTACTTGTTTCACTTGTGATGTTGTATGCATGTGGTGTGGTGTATATTTAGTGTGTGTACATGTTGATTATGTAATGTTATGTACATGGTGTAGTACATATAATGTTGTATAAATTTTGCATATGCAGTGATGGGTATAGATGGTGCTATGTATAGGTTGTATATGCAATGTTGTATACATATTATGTTGTGTGCATGATGGATATGCATTGTTGTGCGCATGATGGATATGCATTGTTGTGCACATGTTTGATATGCAATGTTGTTTACAAATGATGCTATGTAGATGTTCCTAATGTAGTGCTATGTACAAGTGGTGTTGTGTGCATGTTGTACAAGTGGTGCTGTGTGGAGGTGGTGCTGTGTACATGTCTTGCATGTGGCATTTTGTACATGTGGTGTTGCGTACATGTTGTTAGCCTCCTATTGCAATAGGTTTCATATTTCATGATTGATAATGGAAGTGCCAAAAATGTTCATATTTTCCATGCTGCAAAAGTTCCATTTTTGAAAGAGTTTTACAGTTAAGGGAAAGCCAAACAGCTTAATCTTGGCTTCCCTAGGTTTAAATTGCTTGTTTTAGAAGATAGAGAATGAATATCTGCCCAAACAGTTTAATCTTGGCAGATCAGTAGCTAGGTAGAGAAATGAAGGAGCCCAACTGCTTAATCTGGGCCCTTGGAAGAGATAAGGGTTGACTTTAGATAGGAGGGTAGTTAAAAGAAAAGAAGACAATCAGGGTCTGCAAGTCTAAGTGCACCCATGCAAAAAGAAGAAAAAATTCTAGGTAAGTAGGCTGGGTAAATAGTTTTGTGGTTGCAGAATCAAGCTATGTGATCCATTTCATGTTTTCAAGTGTTATATCTATTCAGATCACAATTATGAGGCAGCTTTTTATTTTGGAGGAGCTCAAACGAGGCATGTCTAACTCCCCCTTCTTCTTATTCCCCAAATCATTCACTGACCTCCCCAAAGAGGTCAAGATCTGCTTGATATCTCTTAAGTTTCATCATTTGTCATATCATTGGCCTAAGTAAAGGTTTGCTTTGCTTAGGAGTACTCTTATTCACTTTATGAGTCATTTTTCCCTTTTAAGTGGCCTAAGATCTCTAAACTTAGCGCTTTCTTGTCATTCTCATATTAACTTCTAACATTATTATGTAAATCCCTATCTATTTCCCCTTCCCCTTACTAAAAAGCACTAAATAGCTCCCCTACGTACATATTCCCATCCCCCGGCACTATAGCCCTATAACATCAGTCTAGGGAAATGCTAAGTTCATTTGGGGTTTCGCATTAGCCTTTCCGCGTTCGAACCTGGGATTGATTTAGCATCTGGTTAAATTAATAACCATAACCCCCCCTTCTCTCACACATAAACCTTATAGCAGTATCCCCGCGCATACATTTTTGGGATTTTGATATTCGATTAAATTAATAACCATCGGCGCCCACATAAAACCCATATAACCCGCAAACCCAAAGTTTTGACCCCCCGCACATAAATATTAATTTAATATATGGCGGGCCCCCGCACATAAACCTGCCGCCAGCTCCGCGCTCCGTCAGCCCTCCGATCCGCCCTCCCAGATCCAACGACCCTCGACGATTTCGGAGCCGCCCCGTCATTTGACAGTTAGCGTCCGATGGCACGGCGGTTTTGCCGTCGTACAGAAGGACGCGTGTCCACCTTTTATTGTATCGAGCGGGCTCTGACACATACCGCCCTCGTACAGAAGGCGGTGCGATAAAACCACAAACCGCCTTCTGTCTCTCTGCTCCTGACGTCAGCACCACAACAGCGCTACGTCACCTCCGCGTCAACTCGCCACTGCTACGTGCCACTGCGACCGCATCTGCCTCCGTCCCTACCCCGCCACTGTGTCCTGTGCCACGTCACCCTGCCGTACTACCACGTCACCCTACCGTATCGGGACCCACCACTGACGTCATGCCGACGTCATCACAGAAAAGGCGCGAAGGGCGAAAATCGCAGCAAAGAATGCCTGAAACCAGAAACTGAGGCAGTTTTCGATGTGCGATTAACGCTCAGCGCTAATCGCGCATCGCTAAGAAAAAATGCTCAAAATGGAGGGCTTAAAAACCAGCCTCAGCCCAGCACAGTTATCAGGTTGCATTCCTCCGCCGTTATTTGACAGGATTTCTTCATGTAGGTTCATATTCAATCGGCCAGCGCCGATAGCATTCTAGAGGCCACGAAAAGCATTTGCAGCAGTTATTTTTGCCTTGAAAGGGCAGAAAAGGGGCGACTTGACAGTTTCAAGAGTATCAGAGGAAAGATGAAGCCCAGATTCAATCAAAGAGTATCAGTGAAGCGGCAAAGAGTATCAGATCGGCAATATCAAAGCAGGTGAACATTAAAATCCTCCATCAAAGTCAAAGAAGCAGTAAAGGCCATTTAAAGCTCATCGGATCGGGATTAGTGCACATTAAAGCCACCATAAAAGCAGCATAACCACCTTATAGGTGCAGATAAAAGACAAGGCACAGTTATTGCAGAAACACTGCACCGAGCCACCAAGGACACCATATTAACTCATTTTGATGCAGCTGCCTCTAGCACAGCTCAAATAAATATCTTCTTGCATTAATTTCAGGACAAGATTAGGTTAAAGACACTTATTTCCACAAATCTGTTTAAGATCTGCTCTTGTAGATATTTTTTGGATATTTTCTCTATATAAACCACCCTGTGCATTGTAAAAAGGGTTGGTTGGTTGATAATCCTCATTCGAGACTTGCACTATATATTTTGAGAGCTCTATAATCAAAGACTGTTGGAATGCTTTGGATGAAGAACTGTCTGTTGTGTTGTTTAATGGCCAAAGAGTGACTATGGAATTCCTGTGCTACTACATGGCTCAATAAGTGTTATCCTATCTCTGTTTACAGTTTATATATGTTTACGCCATCATTGTATTACCATCTAAATAGCAAGAAAGAAGAATAGCTTAGGTTTTGCTTGACTGCACCCTATGCTCAGTTCTTGTTATTTCTATATGTTTTCTTCAGAAATGGTTATGAATATGCATACTTAAATGATCATGTTTAACCCATTTCTTTCACATATGACTGTTATTTAGGAATTCTTGACTGCTCCTAGACAAACTTTCATCCACCTTCCCTCTCTGTTAGCTAATGAAAGATTCTTAGTTGCCTTTCATCTCTGACCTTCATTCCATCTTTATTCCAGCCTGATATTGTTCTATGTGTAGCTATCCTGCTCCGTATTCCTCTTGTGACCAAGAAAACGCAACAGCAAGCCCTAATCCATGACTCCATGCCCAATGGTTTGAACTTCTCACTCTATGCATCCCAACTCTGCTTGAAAACATCATCCTTCCCACCAAAATCAAAACAAAACCCATGTACACCATAACTAGCCTAAAATCAACCCAAAACAAAGCTAAATTTTAAAGAGAGAGCCCTCTCTGACTGCAGGTAGGCTAGGACCTACAGCCCAAAGATTGGTTTGTGGTTACCTCGGCCATATCCCTTAAGGAGCCAAGGGACAACCTGAGTGACAACATCATTGGTGACTCCACTGGGGACATTGTCAGAAAAATCCAAGAAACAACTTGGAAGCTGGCTCCAAAGATGAAATCTCGTTTTCTAGAGAAAGTGCTCCTGTTCTTCAGAACTTTTTCATGTTTAGTTCTGATCTTTGATGGTGGACAGAGATCAGGCACTTCAAAGTTAAGTCATCCACCTGGCGACTCCACATCATTTTCAATCAAGACTCCACTGGAGGAATGGACCTAAAAAAGAAAATCTTTAAGTTTCCTCTGAAACAGTTCAGCAAAGCTATTTTCCAACTCCTATTATTTCCTCTTCCATCCTAGCTGTTCTGTTTCTTCCTGCTGTTCCATATATCCCGGCAAATATGGCGAATCGTTATGCATATTTATAGTTACCTGCAAATCTAGGGGCTATGCCTCATGATTATCAAACCAAAATCACATATTTTGATGGTACTGGTTCTTGCACAGCCCTGCAACATACCAAAAAAATGCAGGACTATTTTGAGATTTATGAAATAGACGATGATGCTATAAGAATGAAGATTTTTGTCCAAAGTTTGAATGGAGATGTAAGGCCGTGGTTTAGAGCTCTTCCTGCAACTTCCATAGCTGATCCAGAGGCCCTTTACCAAACATTTCTTAACAGATGGGAGAAGAAGAAGGACCCTCTGCACATATTATCCGAGTATGACACTATCAAAAGAGGCCCTCAAGAAGCTGTCCTAGACTATTGTGCCAGGTTTAACAATGTTTACAACGCTATTCCAGAAAACCTTAGACCTCCACCTGATCTTGCTTTATACAAATTCCCTAATGGATTTGATTCAGACATGGCATATCAATTGAGGGAGAGAGCCCCTCAAACCTTAGCAGACATGCAGAATATAACTGCTAGTGTGGAGGCAAACCTGATTGCCAAACGAAACAGAGCAAGAGCTGAGAGAAGAGCTACTTTCGAAGATGAAACTTCAGTTTCTGAGCAATATATGGATGAATCTCCCAATCTATTGTATGAATATAATTGCTTTTCTTCTTTCAGTGGTCTGCCCAAATATCATCAATATGATGAAGATTTTGCGCCTCAAATCCAAATTAACCTTGCACAGGAATCAGAACCTATTTTGGCAGAAAGCAGTGTTCAGGTTCAGCAGCCTGAACCCAGTGATCAGCTTGTTCATTTCAGCTATGAAGAGGAGGAGGAAAATGCAGAAAATATTGAAACCAGCGAAGGAACTTTACCATTTTGTTTCGAATCTTCTCAGTTTATTAAGGATAATTATCATGCAGTTTGTAACCAAGTGTCAGCAAGTGTTGATATTGATCATCTAGAGGAGAGTCAAAACCTTGCTCCTAATGCATTACCTCTAGATTTGCAGCCTCAAAGAGCCATTGAATGTCAGATTGAAGAAAAAGACTCAGAAGCACCTGCTTATGATCAAATGGTCCAAGTGGACCTCCTGCCTCTTTGTTTTCAGTCTTCTGAGTTATTTAAAGAAAAAGAGGAGCAGCATGTGCAAATCTGTCAAGTCCCTTCTGAGCCTGTATGTAATAAATTGTATGAATCATTCCAGGTTCTGTATAATCCATCTGCAGACAGACTGAGTGATGAAGTAAATCAGTGTTCTTCTCCATTAGCGGGCTGTGTGCCTCAATATCAAAATGTTGATGGTTTCCAGATTCCAAGGCATGATAGCAATCCTAAACTTTTGTACAGTTGTTTATTTCAGCTCAGCAATCATGTATATATTTTGCAGGACCCTTTGGTACAATTTCTAGATTCAGCGAAGGAGATCAGGACTTTCCTTATCTTCTCAAGGATTAACAAAGCTATATCAGATTGCAAGATCTCCATTTCAAGCACCAGCAAGCACAAGCAGCAAAGCTCACTGATGTTCATAATACTTAAGTGGCTGCATTGGCTGTTTCATTTCACCTAACAGCAAAGAAGGTGCTGATTAGAGTAAGTAGGTAGGATTTCAGTTTTCTGTTTGGATAGCAGCTTGCTGCAGTTGAAGCCCGAAGTGAAGGCCCTAAGCTCTTCAAGTCTGCTATCATATATATAAATAAAGCAGCCAGCAAAGGGAAGTTTTCAGAGTACAGAAACAATTGAAGATCAAGGCAATCTGACCTGCTGTTCTTGACTTTTCACAAGGAAAAGCCATCCCCATGTGGATCCACTGTTAGCCTCCTATTGCGATAGGTTTCATATTTCATGATTGACAGTGGAAGTGCCAAAAATGTTCATCTTTTCCATGCTGCAAAAGTTCCATTTTTGAAAGAGTTTTACAGTTAAGGGAAATCCAAACAGCTTAATCTTGGCTTCCCTAGGTTTAAATTTCTTGTTTTAGAAGATAGAGAATGAATATCTGTCCAAACAGTTTAATCTTGGCAGATCAGTAGCTAGGTAGAGAAATGAAGGAGCCCAACTGCTTAATCTGGGCCCTTGGAAGAGATAAGGGTTGATTTTAGATAGGAGGGCAGTTAAAAGAAAAGAAGACAATCAGGGTCTGCAAGTCTAAGTGCACCCATGCAAAAAGAAGAAAAAATGCTAGGTAAGTAGGCTGGGTAAGTAGTTTTGTGGTTGCAGAATCAAGCTATGTGATCCATTTCATGTTTTCAAGTGTTATATCTATTCAGATCACAATTATGAGGCAATTTTTTATTTTGGAGGAGCTCAAACGAGGCATGTCTAACTCCCCCTTCTTCTTATTCTCCAAATCATTCACTAACCTCCCCAAAGAGGTCAAGATCTGCTTGATATCTCTTAAGTTTCATCATTTGTCATATCATTGGCCTAAGTAAAGGTTTGCTTTGCTTAGGAGTACTCTTATTCACTCTATAAGTCATTTTTCCCTTTTAAGTGGCCTAAGATCTCTAAACTTAGCGCTTTCTTGTCATTTTCATATTAACTTCTAACATTATTATGTAAATCCCTATCTATTTCCCCTTCCCCTTACTAAAAAGCACTAAATAGCTCCCCTATGTACATATTCCCATCCCCCGGCACTATAGCCCTATAACATCAGTCTGGGGAAATGCTAAGTTCATTTGGGGTTTGGCATTAGCCTTTCCGCATTCGAACCTGGGATTGATTTAGCATCTGGTTAAATTAATAACCATAACCCCCCCCTTCTCTCACACATAAACCTTATAGCAGTATCCCCGTGCATACATTTTTGGGATTAATTTGATATTCGATTAAATTAATAACCATTGGCGCCCACAAAAAACCCATATAACCTGCAAACCCAAATTTTTGACCCCTCGCACATAAATATTAATTTAATATATGGCGGGCCCCCGCACATAAACCTGCCGCCAGCTCCGTGCTCCGTCAGCCCTCCGATCCGCCCTCCCAGATCCAACGGTCCTCGGCGATTTCGGAGCCGCCCCGTCATTCGACAGTTAGCGTCCGATGGCATGACAGTTTTGTCGTCATACAGAAGGACGCGTGTTCGCCTTTTATTGTATCGGGTGGGCTCTGACACATACCGCCCTCGTACAGAAGGTGGTCCGATAAAACCACAAACCACCTTCTGTCTCTCCGCTCCTGATGTCAGCACCACGACAGCGCTATGTCACTTCTGCGTCAACCCGCCACTGCTACGTGCCACTGCCACCACATCTGCCTCCATCCCTACCCCACCACCGTGTCCTGTGCCATGTCACCCTGTCGTACTGCCACGTCACCATGCCGTACCAGGACCCACCGCTGACGTCATCACAGAAAAGGCGCGAAGGGCGAAAATCGCAGCAAAGAATGCCCGAAACCAGAAACTGAGGCAGTTTTCGATGCGCGATTATTGCTCAGCGCTAATCGCGCATTGCTAAGAAAAAATGCTCAAAATGGAGGGCTTAAAGAACCAACCTCAGCCCAGCACAATTATCAGGTTGCATTCCTCCGTCGTTATTTGACATGATTTCTTCATGTAGGTTCATATTCAATCGGCCAGCGCAGATAGCATTCTAGAGGCCACGAAAAGCATTTGCAGCAGTTATTTTTGCCTTGAAAGGGCAGAAAAGGGGCGACTTGACAGTTTCAAGAGTATCAGAGGAAAGATGAAGCCCAGATTCAATCAAAGAGTATCAGTGAAGTGGAAAAGAGTATCAGATTGGCAATATCAAAGCAGGTGAACATTAAAAGCCTCCATCAAAGTCAAAGAAGCAGTAAAGGCCATTTAAAGCTCATCAGATCGGGATTAGTGCACATTAAAGCCACCATAAAAGCAGCATAACCGCCTTAGAAGTGCAGATAAAAGACAAGGCACAGTTATTGCAGAAACACTGCACCGAGCCACCAAGGACACCATTTTAACTCATTTTGATGTAGCTGCCTCCACCACAGCTCAAATAAATATCTTCTTGTATTAATTTCAGGACAAGATTAGGTTAAAGACACTTATTGCCATAGATCTATTTAAGATCTGCTCTTGTAGATATTATTTGGATATTTTCTCTATATAAACCATCCTGTGCATTGTAAAAAGGGTTGGTTGGTTGATAATCCTCATTCGAGACTTGCGTTGTGTATTTTGAGAGCTCTATAATCAAAGACTGCTGGAATGCTTTGGATGAAGAACTATCTGTTGTGTTGTTTAATGGCCAAAGAGTGACTGTGGAATTCCTGTGCTACTACATGGCTCAATAAGTGTTATCCTATCTCTGTTTACAGTTTATATATGTTTACGCCATCATTGTATTACCATCTAAATTGCAAGAAAGAAGAATAGCTTAGGTTTTGCTTGACTGCACCCTATGCTCAGTTCTTGTTATTTCTATATGTTTTCTTCAGAAATGGTTATGAATATGCATACTTAAATGATCATGTTTACCCCGTTTCTTTCACATATGACTGTTATTTAGGAATTCTTGACTGCTCCTAGACAAACTTTCATCCACCTTCCCTCTCTGTTAGCTAATGAAAGATTCCTAGTTGCCTTTCATCTCTGACCTTCATTCCATCTTTATTCTAGCCTGATATTGTTCTATGTGTAGCTATCCTGCTTCGTATTCCTCTTGTGACCAAGAAAATGAAACAGCAAGCCCTAATCCATGACTCCATGCCCAATGGTTTGAACTTCTCACTCTATGCATCCCAACTCTGCTTGAAAACATCATCCTTCCCACCAAAATCAAAACAAAACCCATGTACACCATAACTAGCCTAAAATCAACCCAAAACAAAGCTAAATTTTAAAGAGAGAGCCCTCTCTGACTGCAGGTAGGCTAGGACCTGTAGCCCAAAGATTGGTTTGTGGTTACCTCGACCGTATCCCTTAAGGAGCCAAGGGACAACCTGAGTGATAACACATGTCATGCATGTGGTACTATGTACATATGGTATTGTTTACACATTGTACAGTGGTGCAGTGTAAATATGGTGTTGTGCACACGTTGTGAAGGTGGTGTCATGTACATGTGATGTTGTGCACACATTGTTCAAGTGGTTCTTGGTACATGTGGCATTGGTGTACATGTGGGATTGAGTGCATGTCATACATGTTGTGTTGCGGCCATGCAGTACTATGTATGTGTATTGTGTAGTCATGGTATTGTGACATATGCATTCCTTGTGTTGCACTCCAAACACGTATTTGTTTTATGTTGTACATCGGGTATAGGTTTATGAGTTGTGTTGTATACCGGGTGTACATGTATGCATTTTGTGGTGTCGCACGTTGTGTGCAAATGAATGTCTTCTGATGTACATTATGCACATATACATACGTACACTGGGTGTAGGTGTATGTGTTGTATGGCGGGTAGTGGTGCATGTGTTGTATGGTCTTGTATGGCGTGTGTGGTTGTATGTGTGTGATGCACACTATGCATATGTGCACCTAATGGAGGATAAGGCACTGGGTGTGGCAACTGATCTGGTGTGTGTATAAAATATTAAAGGCACAAGTACGTTTCGATGAAGGATAAGTATCGATATTATATTTCAGTTTTACTATGCATAGGATTTATGATTCTAGTTTATGATGGTTACATGTGATGTATGATTCTGGTTTATGATAGTTACATGCGATTTATGATTTTGATCTATGATGGTTATGTTTTGAGCTAACCTGATGTGTTGTTTTTATACATGATGCTAGTTTTAATTGTCATGATAGGAAGTAAATACGATTGCAAGTGTACCTTATTGACGAGCTACTAATGAGGTGTGATTTGAAGTTATTTCAATTTATTTTGAATCTAATGGAAGTTATGTGATTGGTACAAGAAGCATGGAAATGCCTGGTTGGGTGGTTAAAATCAACTGCAAGAATTAGCAGCAGCAGCGAAAAGAATTAGAATATGCAACAGTATGTTGGTAAAGCACTTCAGGAACAAGGCCATTATGGGGCACTAGTGACGAATTGTGTCCATTGATTTCCATGAGCATGTTATGACTGGTATGATGGTTTTGAGGGAGTTATATGCCTTTGTTATATGGAATTTGCATCTATTGATAAACACATTTTCCCTAGGTGGGTAGCTACACCTAGAACAATAGAAAGAAAGTAGTTTAACCTTTTCATATAGTAGATAGATGAGATGAAGGAACTTACTTGTAGTTTTTTGCTTCCTTGATCTCTTTTGAATCACTCCCATCGCTCCCACTTGAAAAAAATCCGTTCAATTCGTACATGTGTCAAGAGAAACAAAAACAAGAAACAATCAAAGCATACATGATCTACCTACTATAAACCAATGGAATCGAAGACATTGAAACACATAATCATCACAGATATGAACAAGAATATGAGAAAAGGAATAAACACTTTATTAATGTAAAAGGAAGAGTTTCACCCAATACAGTTCGATCCTGTGTCACTCCTCCAGCTTCAGTCCAACCCTCACCACATCAAAAGCACACCAATCCATCAGCATAACAGTGCTTGACATGAACTCAAATCTCAAACCAACAGAATTTCCTTGCAAAGTTATTTCTTTAAAATCTTCGGGGGATTGAGGCAATGGTGCGCCGTCTCTTCTTTGCTCTTCATTCTAATCAAGGACATTCTCAGCAGAAGTCTAAAGGTATCCAAGGAGGCTAGAGAGATTACTAGGTGTAGGGTCACTAATAACACATCTACAACTCATCTCCTCTTTTTAGATGATGTACTATGTTTTGGTGAAGCTAAGATTTCATAATCAGACTTCTTCTATGAGATTGTCTCCAAATTTGGTAGGGATTTCGGTCTCATCCTAAACTCTGGGAAATCAAAAATGATCTCTCATAAGGTGGATTCAGACATTGTTCAACTAATAGCTACCCTCTTTGGGGTCAAAATCAAACCATTGAAAGTTGGATTTAAATATTTGGGACTTTTATTAAAGCATTTCAAATATGGAATTTGGGACTGAGATTGCTTGGTCAATAAAATTGAGAAGAAACTCAACCTTTGCGAAAACAAATGGCTATCCCTAGGGGCTTGAGTGACATTGATCCAGTCCGTCTTGCAAGGGATTTTTGTTTACTCGATGCATATGTTTCATCTCCCTTTGACGACCATTAGTAGAATCGATGTTGTTGTCATGAGACTCCACAGATGCATCGAGTAAACAAAACTCCTAGAAAATTCACCTTATTCACCTTGAAACTCTTACTAGACCATCTGAGGTAGATGGTTGGGCCTTGAAGTATTCCAGGAGATTCAATCTGGCTCTTCTCTCTAAGAGCCTGTGGAGGGCCTTTAATGAACATGGTTTATGGCAAGATATTATTCAAGAGAAATACCTACAACATTTATGCTTGGAAGACTGGGTGGCTACTGCGGCATGCTTGGGTGGGAATATTTCTCAAATTTGGAATAGCCTGATGTTGGCCAAGTCATGGCTTTGTGGAATCCTTTGCTGGCTAGTGGGTAACGACATGAGGGTTTCTGTTGGATTGGATCCAATAAAAGGCTTCACAGGATCCTATCTCCTCAAATCATTGGCTCTCTCCATTAGCAAGGCATCATCTTGCTCCCCTTCTATGCCTAGCCACACTCATGGGAAATTGGGCTGCCTCCTGATCAAGAGTTGGAATGGGAATCCTATAGGATCAAGCTTGGCAATGTTGGGACTTCTTTGCCTCAAAGGGAGGATAAGCTTGCTTGCAGAGGTAGATCATCTACTGGTGTTATTTCAATTAGCGACATTTACTCTTATATTTCATGTAATAATAGACCTCATTCTTTTGATGATTGGACGACGTGCATGTGGAAATGGGAGGCACCTCTCAAGCTCAAATTTTTTGTCTAGTTGACCCTTCACAATCGCATTCTCACTTGGGAAAACCTGTTGAGGTGAGGTTACCAAGGGCATGTCTATTACATCCATTGTGGTTGTGCCGCTCGAAATGGCCTTCACTTGTTTTTGTTATGCCCCTTTGCCATTGCTATCTGGGAGAAAGTGGGTATCCTTCTCAAAATCCAGCTACAGGCAGATAGATCCCCTATATTTTCTTGTCTTTGGTTTTGATCTTCTCAAATAAAAGCATACATAAGCCTCCCTCTATACGTCTTCTGGGGAATTTGGTGTTCCAGGAATGCCTACATCTTTCAATATCCGATAGGGGAGAAAATATTTTTTTATTATTAGATTATTTGTCTTTTTTATTCACTAGCACAACCACATTAATAAATAATGTGGTATCAAGTATTTATCAAATATTTTCAATTTTAGGCCCCTATCCAAACTTTTTCTCATTGCTTTTAAAAACAAGGTCATTGTTGAACTTTTGCACATGGTTTCTAAAATTTAGTCGTTCAACATCTCAAGATTGAGCTAATCCGCTGTTACAATTTTTTTCATTTTCCTCAAAATGAACCCGAATAAGCAAATCCAACATAAATTGCAGGTTTTGGTTGCATTTTTCGGTTACAAGGATTTGCAAAATACCTATTGGTACCACAATTCTCTCCAGGAATTTATTTGTGAAATGATATTTAATTCAATGATCGCCTTAAACGAACAAGTAACAGTAAAAGCTCTCTGTAATAAAACTAAAAGGAAAATAATGTTTCCTGATGCCAGGAAGTTGGAATAATCTCACATACATGTACATAGTTCGAGCCTGTGTTAAGAAAATGAAGAAAATGACACCACTCAACAATGGTCACTGTTGTCAATTTGATTTGGCGGTCTTTAAGAATTCGCCCAAGTATACGCGTTCTACTTCCTGTATTTCATTAAGGCCTATCACCTCCGCGAGTACTTTACAGTGGCATTGCTTCGGCTTCCAACCATGACAAGGAGGGAAACTTCACAATAATAATCAGTTTCTCCTGTTTTGAAGTTTTTCCAACAGCAATAATTTTTGCCACCGCTCCCATTCCAATGACAGTGACTGCCCACGGCACTAATGTTCCATCCCACAATCTGAAGAATGATATCAGTGGCATTTTCCATGCCCACAATCCGGGTGAGATTAAAGCAAGCAGAGGATTACAGATGGATAATTTCTCTATTGCATCTTGAAATTTACTGTGCATTGAATTGAACTCAATAACATGCTGAGATTATTGAGATATTGAGCACTTCCATGTCTGTTGTTGATTGTCACATTTTATATAACACTACAATTATCGGTAAGCCTGGGATTCGATTTATGAATAAGCACAAGTAACAAGGGCTTCTCCCGCGTCTTGCAAATCTCCACTCCTGGCTATAATGCTTGCAGAAAGCTCACAGAATAATTCTACGTTTCCTAAGCTGGCAAGGAAGAAACTCCTCTTTCCATTATTGTAAAATGACACTTACTCATTAGAGAAATTTTTTAAATATAAAATGGCTTCCTTGATTTAGTCCTTTCCATGTCACATAGTTATCACCTTTCGCCCCGTCACCATCACTTCATACTGTTCCGTTAAAGGTATCAAGGATTTGAGAAATAAAGTGGATTCCTATCTTCAGTCTCTTTAGTGTCCGATGGGGGTGGAGTGACAATCACGGAAAGCCATATTTCCAACCCTATTGCATAGTAAATGCGGCTTGACATGAGGTCGATATAACATGATATAATACGCTGCGTGGTAATGAGGCCTGAAATGGGGCCGATATAACACGCCGTGGAGTGATGAGAGAGAAAAAAAAATAGCGACGTGTTTAGCAAATAGGGCTTTCGGACAATCACAGCTTATTGTTTCATTAAAGCTATCAACAACTAGGAAAAAAACAGACTGCTTCTACTTTTGTTTTATCCAAGTCGGATGAGGATCACCTTTACTATTAAAAAAATTATATTATTTACGAATTTGAAATTAAATTTTGCATATTTTTGTGCTTCTCAAATTTCAGATTTATTTTTTTGGTATCAAACTCTTTTATCATAGCTGCAAAATATGTATATAGTGATTGATATAGCATTGACTGCCAATTAATTAGTTATTATTTTAATATCAGTATATTTAACCGAAGTTTAAATAAAAATTATTTAGTGATTTATTATTTCAAGTTTTATTGTTTTTATATAAATTTGATTCTTATGGTTTATGTCAAATAAAATTAGATTAAATTAAATGTTAATTTTAGATTTATCTAAATTAGATATTAATTTTAAATTTATCAAAAATCTAAAAAATCAAATCACTCAAAGTACAAACCATTAAAAAAATATAAATTTCTTATAAATATGTATTCATTTTCCCCTGTATATTAACCCACACATAAAATAAACAATCCAAACCATAAATTATCACTTTATCAATTTCACAATCCATGCTAATGGACGAGAAGCAAACTGCTATATTGTAGATTTGTGGAAGCAAGAAAATTCTAATATGTATTCATTTTCCCTGTGTAACTTTATAAAATAAAATAAGCAATCCAAGCCATAGGTTGTAACTTTATCAATTTGACCAACTTTATCAATTTGACCATCCAAACTAATGGACGAGTAGGAAACTGCTGTATTATAAATTTGTAGCAGCAAGAAAGTTCTTTCTACTCACCAGTTATATGTCTATTCTTCATACATCCAACAAATTAGACACTAATGACTTGTACAAGTCATAATAAAGCAGAAGGTAATGACCAAAGCCCACATTTTATTGGATAGCATTTCCGCGCTAATTTCAGATAAACTTATTAATTACAAGGTAAAGATGTTTCCGTTGAACATTAATATTATATTATAGACATAGTTACGGGAGAATCCACATTAATCTCTAATTTGTCTACTAAATGTCATAGTCAATTTAAATTTGGTTGACTTAATTGAGTTCTAATTGAATCTTATTCTAATTATTTATTACTTTTATTTTCTTATCTCCAAGGTCATCAGAATATGTACTCATTAAAAATTATTTAGAATAAACTGTTTTCTTGTCTCACATAATAAATAGTCAATTTATATGTTTTAGAAACTAATTAGAATGTAATTGAAATTATTTTTAATAAAAAAAAAAAATTAATATTATTTTTTTATATTTAAATTTAATTTTAAATTATTTTTTAATACTAATATAATAAAATAAAATAATTATATATATGTGGGGGAGATACCTTATATTCTATATATTTTTAGTAACAAGAAATATTTATTAGAATTTAAAAAAACAATATTTCTTCCAAATATTTTAACTAAGTTAATAATTATAATTATTATTATTAACCTAATTATATAAATTAAATAAATTATAAACTCGCGTATGTTGGAAACTAAAAAAATCTGTTTCGAAACCTTATTTGATCCATAAATTATATATACAGATAAAAATATTCACAAATTATTAAATTTAAAGCACCCTTAATTATTTTTTTAATGAAAAATTTCCCAGCTCTATTACACAATATCTACTTACTAAAAATCAGTATTGTTAAACAGTATCATTAGCTTAATATTTAAAATTGATATAAAACAGGGGAAAAATACTGAACTGAGTAGGCTACTTCGAATGTAATATAAAAAATCAGCCATTTTCTTGCACTTTTCCTTTTAAAACTGGACTGTTCATTATATTCAGATTGAGCTTCATACGTATCCTCTCTTACATATGTTGTGCTGGTGCTCTAACAACCAGCTTGAACAAGCACAAATTGCTCTCCTGTAACTTATGGTTTGCTGACATTGCGAAATGGCATTTAATTTAATGATGGCGTAAACTGAACTGGAATAATAAAATATTTCTAGAACATACACAAAAGGCAAAATAATGCTCTATGATACGAAGAAGCAAATAATTTTCTATGATGCCAACTATATTGAATAATCTCTTTTGACATTGTTCCGCTCTCTGAAACAAAGGCACCACTCACCGTTGTCAATTTGATGTGGCGGTCTTTCAGAATTCGCCAAAGAATTGGCGTTCTACTTCCACTATTTTGTCAGGGCTAGTCCCCTCGCAATTCCAGGGGGAGATCATTAAACAGGTGGCAGATTTTCTGTGGTTGGCAGTTACTTTAACATTGGCATTGCTTCACCTTCCAACCACGGCAATCAGTGAAAATTTACACAAATCATCTTCTACGCTGAGATTTTCCATTTTCTCAAATTCTCCCAACAGTCATAATCTTCCCCACCCCTTCCATTCCAATAATGGCAACGACTCTGGAAAACCAATCTATCTTGCAATATCCAGTAATGACATAAATGTGCCATGCCCAAAATCTAACGAATGACATGAATGGCATCTTCGATGCCAACATTGTGATATGAGCTTTAAGCAAGCAGATCACTATTGTATTCGGAAAACTATTGTGGATTGAATTGAATCCATCAACGCGAACTGCTCAGAAGCCCAGATAATTGAAATATTGAACACTTCCACGTCTTTTCTTCATTCTCTTTTGACAAAACCCTTTTATGATCATCGTGTAACGATGGAATTCGATTTATGAATAAGCCATCGCAGCAAATGCTTCTGCCATGGCCTCTCGTGAGTCTGCACCCATGGCTATATTGCCTCCCGTAAACTCGCAGAAAAACTCTTACGTCTACTAGTCTGCTAAGGAAGAACCTTGCTTTCTTAAAAAGTCATCATCGCTTGTAAAGTGAAAGCTACTCACTGGAGAAAATCTTTAAAAACAAAATGGATTCCTTTGCTTTGCTCTTTGTCATGTCCCATGACTGTCACTTCAACAGTGTGTCAATCACCTTACACTGTATTATTAGTAAATGTATAATGAATTTGAAATAAATTGGATACCTCCCTTTAGTCTTTTCCATGTTACCTTTAGTAGGGTGACAATAATAACCTACTATTTCATTATAGGTACGATTATTTGGAAATAAAATTGATTCTTTTTATCTCTTTGGCGCATCGAGTGTCGCACAAGCCTTACCTTTAGTAATGTGACAGACAAAATATTACGTAATATTGTTTTATTAATGCTTTAATATATATATATGCCATGTTCCATCGTCTTCCATAGGGTCACTTTTAGTAGGGTGACAATAATAACCTAATGTTTCATTATAGGTATTTGATTATTTGGGAATAAAATTGATTATTCTTATCTCTTTGTTGACTCGAGTGTGGCACAAGCCTTTGGTAGTGTGACAGTCACAAAACATTACGTAATAGTGTTTCATTAAGGCTTTAATAGATATATGTCCCATGTTCCATAGGGGTCACTTTAGTATGGTGACAATAATAACCTATTGTTTCATTTTAGGTATCCATTATTCGGAAATAAATTTGATTGTTCTTATCTGACAATCACAAAATATTGTTTCATGAAGGTATATATATATATATATATATATATATATTAATTAGTGGTATGAGATCTTTTTCATACTAAATGGATTGTTTATTGGATAATGGATGTATTTTTAATGTATTTATTATTATATTATAAAGATATATGATTGGATAATGGATGTATTTTTAATGTATTTATTATTATATTATAAAGATATATGGGTTTGTTTTTGCTTTGTTAAATAAAAATTAAATTTATTTAATTATGGTGTTATTTTTAACGTAGTTAAGGTATTAAAATAATTTTAATAGAGGGAAGATGTTAAAATTATCTAGTTATATTAAGTATTGATGTGGTTAAAAATGTGTACTATATTACTAGTGATTTGTTAGGTTATTAGCTATTCTTATTATTTATAGGATAAAAAGGAAACTAAAATTAATCATATTGTAACAAATTTAGTTCTAAATGGTTACAAATAAATTTTAAATTAATAAATCAAGATGAACAAATACTATAAGTGGTGATGATGATATTAACCCATGGTGTATACCATTTGGATCACTTCTTGTGTAAAGATCACTTGTAGAAGTCACAACATACCTATGTTTTCCTTATAAGTGACTTCAGTCATATATAATTTAAAAATGATATCTTTAAGTAGTTTCATTAGTATATGACTTAAGAGATATATAAATTGATATGTATTATATCTATAGTGTTTGTGTCTATAAAAAGTAAAAAAAATCATAAAAGTGAAGGTTAATTATTAATACTCTAAATGTGTTGGCTCTCATGGTAAGCTGGGAGTTTTTCACACTTTCCCTTTTGAGAGCTCCCCCTAAAATCATGGGGGCACCTTGAGGTTGTGGTTGAATTTATGGTTACCCCCATACACACATCAGTGGATCAAAACCCACCTCCATGTCCTTCCATAATGTAATGCCTCCTTGTGTGAAGGCCACCAGTTTGAATGCCATGGACACAAAGGCATTCCTTGTGTAACAGTCTCTATAAAACCTACTATGTCGTATGTGGACCAGGCTAGAGTGTCGACTAGGCTAACGTGTGGCTCAATCTAGGTGCAATCATATGTATGACGTGACCCATGCTAGATGTAGTCCTTGGATTATTATTATAAGATAGATACCCTTCAGTCCCATTTTCTTAACTAAAATCTAATATAGCATATATAAGAAGAAAAATATTTTTAATATATATTAACACTAATTTTATTTTATTTTCATTTAAAAATTTTAAATTCAAATTATCCATGAGAACCCAATTTAAAAGAGTGATTTTTTCTATCATTTAAATATCTTCACACATTTATAAGTATTTAACTATTTATTTTTATTTAATTCATTTTAGTTTATTATATAACATAATCCTATGTGATAAAATATTTCTCATATTAATTTTTTTCTTTACTATTTTTGTTTTTTAATTTGTGATTCTATTGATTTTCCATTAAGATAGAGAATTCCTTGACATGTTATTTGTCTCTGGCCCACCATCATGGAAATCAAACAAGAGATAGAATAATTATTTGTCTAGAAGTTTCCATAAAATAACAAAGAGTAGCATGATTGGTTTGAGGATGAGAGTTGTACCAATAGAGGGAGAACAAACTATAACTTTGATAAGTGGTTCGACATATAATAGCATGAAACCAAAGAAAATTTGGTAGAAGCAGAAATAATAAAACACTATAGGACTAATAGATATAAGAGAAGCTAAATACACAAACTTCAAGTGCATGGAAACAAGTAGGAGAGACCTAAAAATTAATAGGACAGACCTACTAGATGGGCATGTCTACATTCTTGCAATGAAGTTTTTTGTTTCGTACTAGAGGAGAACCCATTTCAAGGCGATCCAACCTACCTTCAACATCTATTGCTTAGTAACTTCATCTCCTATTACTTTTGCACGATGTTATACTTAGTCTCTTATTTACCAGCGAGTGCTTTGATTAGCAACAAATTGACATGCCAATAGAGGTTCACCATATATAGTTAGTGATCATGTCTACCTCTAGTGATATTTGTATTGAGGAGTCACTTTAGATTCTAAGATACATTGATTCTCCTATATTATTTCTTTTTGAATCATGAAAAGATATATCTAGATGTATGGAGGTGTATGGGCTTGGTAATGCCATGCAAATGACTCCACCTAAAACCTAGCTCAAGAGCCTCCCATGATTCCCTTGTGTTCTCCCCTATGTTTTCATTTATCACTTTGTCTCATCATCACTGTGGAGTTGAGAGGGACATGACTCACGTTGAAAATATATAGGGAAAATGAATAAATAAATTCTAGATAAAAGAGTAGGTTGAAACCCACTATCAAAGAAAATATCGATTCTATGAATGCCATGGCAAGAAATACTAATAGTTTTTACTATTAAAGAAAATATTGAGTTTGTACTAGAGTGAGGCTACTAGGTGAGGACCAAAGAAATGGTAAGAACGAGTTGAAATTCATGGCTTCTAAGGGAAATGACAACATAAATTAGCTAGCATGCAAATGGAATTCTTAACCATCGATCTAAAGGTGAACGTTGCTACAAAAGGTCTAAGGACTCTTCCCATATGGTTGTAATAAATGCATGGTGCAATGAAGGTTGTGGGGCATTTGATTCAAGACTAGAGTCTATGTATTGGTAATCATTATGGTATGTAGAGGTGGGCTATTATCCTATACACATGTTTAATCATCATGGCCTATGTTCCACACACTACTTACCAACCCCATAAGGGATAATATATATTTTCATGGGAGGTGAATACAATCCTCCTTGAGTTGAGAGGAAAGAAGGTTATCCTAGAAGGAGATGATAATGGACCAATGAGTCATATGTCCTTCATTAGCTAGCATATTTCTTAATGCATTCTTAACATTCCTAATGTGTAAGGGGACGACTACTAAATTATGAGGAACGAGGAATGAAATGGAGGATAAGTAATGTTCCAATCACCATGTATAAGTGGTATGCGTTAGTGAAGATCCAAATCAAAATTTGTGAACTAGTGTGATTATCAACAATGTGTCTCATTTAATGAATATGTTGGATAAATTTAGCTTGAGGACATGCATAGTAAAAAAATTGAGAGCAAATAACTCAACTGAATTGTTACTTCTTATCCATATGTGGCTTACATAGAGGTGGAGAATTTGTTCATTATCAAGACAAAAGATTCCTCTAAATCCAACCTCATTGATATTTACCTTCAATGCACCGTCAAAGTTGAGCTTGATGAAACTAGTCAAGGGGTAGGACCAACGATGCTGAGGTGAGAGAAAAGGTTTGGTGATAGAAAGAAGGGATGCAATGAAATTGAAGCAAATATGTACTCATCTTAAGGTCAACTCTTCATTAGTAGTAAATTCCTAATCTGTAGCTAACTGTAATTGCCCTGGTGAAAATTCCATGTAATAAAAGTTAATAAAGGGAAAATAATAACTACAGTTGATGGGACGCTTATTCTAAGCTGAATGTTGGGAAAAAGCATAGTGATTGGGATCACTTGTGGTTGATTAATGGCTAAGGAAATTGCAAAAGACAATGGAAAAGGCTTTGGAAATGAGAAATGGCATTTTGGCACATTTATTTATGAAAATAATGGAAATTAGGAGAAGAGGGAGGTGAAAGGTCACAGTTTGCATATGGGGAGGAAATTGAAAGAAATTAATGGAAAATCAAGAAAATAGAGGCCTCATTAATAAAAAGGCTTATGAGGACCAATTCATAGACTTTTGTCACTTCAGTTTTGGAGCACTCTTTATATTCTCTCTCTCATACTCTTGGACACTTAGATTTTTCTTGGAGCACTCTTGGAGGGTGTGGCATACTTAGAGTTTTGGAACAAGAAGGCAAAGGAAGAGAAGGAAAGCGCAAGAGGACAACAAGATCAGCAACTAAATCTTGTTTTTCTTGCAGATATTGAGTTGCATGTATGTTTCCCTCACTAGTTTTGGCATGCATGGCATATGCATGTGGTTTATTGGTCATGACCTCTCACTCACATGGAGGATTGCCTGGATTGACAATGGATTTGCATAGACTTTCCATTTCCAGGATAGCCATGGTGTTGTGGGTTTATTTATTTGTTTTTTTGGTTGGTTCTCATGTTTCCTTTAGCTTGGGTTGATTTACTAGCTCCTGGAACCTTGGTTGGACAAACACTCTGGAGCCTTGTAATAGCTTGGGTTGAGTTACTAGTCTTGGAGCCTTGGTTGGAAAAATTCTCTCAAGCCCTTAGTGGGTTGAGTTACTACTGCTCGAGACTTGGTTGGACAAACAATCTAGAGCCCGATAGTAGCTATGGGTTGAGTTACTAGTTTTGTAACCTTGGTTGGACCAAACGCTCTAGAGCCACGGAAGGCTTGCGTAGAGACCAATCTAGTGATCGTTTTGTGATGTCTAAACGTGCGGTGGAATGACTGTTGATGGGTTGAGGTGGTTTGGCATCTGGAAGCCCTCGATGGTTTTGATAGATGTGGATCATGAGATCCCACATTCATGCTTGGAATATGTCACAGGGGTGATTGACTGAAGAGAGATTTCGTTTAGCCATGTCTACGGTCAGATGGTTTGTGGAAGTCCCATAATTGGTTGGCCTTTGCATCATATATATGAGGTTATTTCTCCTATTTAGTTCATGAGTATTGTATTGGTTTATATGTGGACGATATGGTTGTAATTTCCTTGGTATTTTTGTTCTTATTATGTTGGTTATGAACTTGTATTATGAGAGTGGCTATGTATGGTTGTCATCATTTTTTTACTTGTAAATGAATGAGAAATGTATCTATGACCTATTGGATGAAGCTCCAGCTAAGCTGTTGAGGCATTAATGCTTCTTAGTGATTCTTAGATGAGTATGAGACCCTTACGCTTAGATATGTTGTTTACAGTTGTAGATTACATATTTGTGATATGTTTGATGAAATGCTTGTTATGGCTAGTAGGGGTCCAATAAAGGGCTTGTTTAAGTAATTGCATTTGTATCATCATTCCATTGTTATCTTTTTTTATGAAGTTATCATTGAATTATGGGCAGTGACCTGGGCTTTAGGCCTAAAAAAGTGGCTCAAATCCGGGGGACATTGGCACATTACTAGGTAGAAAAGTCCCTAGACGTTGGCATACCATGCTGTGGTAGCATCAAGAGCCCTCTGGATGCATGCATGCCCATATCATGGGAGTGTCTTAGGGCTAATTGGTCTAAAAACTTAGTGGGGCTAAGGGGTTAGTTACCTAAGAGGTTGGGATGGTTCCTGAGAGTCTTGTTGCTGATGTGGAAGGTATGTATGGTGTGCTTCCATCGGTTCCACTTCCTTAAGGTGACTTAGGAGGTTGAATCATATCTTAGTAACCTCTCATCATATGATTACCCACATTGGTAGGTTACTTGGGTAGATGTGGGAGGAGGGTGTTACAAAGTGGTATCAGAACATGGTTCACCCCTCGCACTGGATGGGCTATGCGTTCTTCATGCATTAATGTTACTTTCATAAGTGTTTATTTTGTATGGTATGGGACATGGTAGTAGTGATGTCGCCATGGAAGTTGATGGTGTTGTTGCAAAGTGTGTCGTCATGAGTATATGCTTGATTATGCATTGCTTATGCACACTAGTGTTCACCTGTGGTCAAGTGTGCAATGCACATTAGTGTTCACCTGTGGTCAAGTGTGCAATGATGTAGTGGTTGTTGTCATGCATGAGGTCATAGTATGTGTAGTGATATGGTCATGCATTGATGACTAGACCATAGCTAGAATGATGGTTATATGGTCATGCACTTATGTGTTATATTTCTATATGTTGTCATGATTATGTTATACATGTATTATGTTGATTTGTTGACATTGCACACAAGGTATCCTCCTTGAATTATGCTAAGGTATGTTGGTTTATTGTGATTTGGTTTAGATGAGATGGTATACCTTGCAGGAAGAATATCAACGATGACTAGCAAGATGGTAGACTACAGTTCTTGAGACTCTCCCTATGGATCAAATGAGAAACATAGTGTTGGGCACTCTTCTAATTTGGAAGACACATTGATAAGCTTAAATGTATAAATAAGGAGTTGTAAGGCAGACAATGATAGAATCATCCAAGAAAATGAGAAACAAGTAGAGGTAATTGCAATGATACTTAAAAGTTTGTTAGAATTGTGGTGACAGGAACCACTTCAGATCATTCATGAGCAGGAGGATAGGACTAATGGGGCATATGGTAGTATGTCTCGTGGTGGTCATATGTCAGATAGAGATGACACAGTGAGAGATGGCAGGTTCTTGGACACTCTATATAGGAGAGGTGATGGACACAGGTATTACTATAGTTCTGGTTCAGATAAGCATTATGATCGTCATTGCTATCACCCTTATAGGGGAGTGACAGGAGATGTTTTCTAGATGAATTTATGAATGCAAAGGCACCTACATTTGATGGAGAGATGAAGAAATCACATGATGCACATGCATGGTTTCTTCGTATGAGGAAGTTATTATGGTTGCATGATTACTTAGAAAACATGAAATCTATTGTAACAACCCTAGTAAAAATCCATGTAAAAATATATAAATACCACGGATGATGGGACATGTATTCCAAGTTGAATGATGGGCACGACATCCTAGTGGGTGTTCATTTGGTTGTTTATGGCTAAGTAAATTGGAAAAGGAAATGACTAAGGCATTAAAGAGGAAAAAATGTATTTTGGCACATTTATTTATGAAAATAATGGAAAATAGGAGAAAAGAAAGGTGAAAGGTCATAGGTTGCACGTGAGGAGGAAAATGAGGGAAAATAATGGAAAATGGAGAAAATAGAGGCCTCGTTCATAAAAAGGATTATGAGGATCTGTGGATAAACTTTTGTCAGTTTATCTTTGAAGCTTTTTCGTTATTCTCTCTCTCTCTCATACTCTTGGACACATATTTTTCTTGGAGCACTATGGTATTGGAGCAGGAAAGGCAAAGAAGGCACGAGGAAGCAAAGATCAAGTAGAGAAAGGCAAGGTCAAGCAACCAGACCATGCTTCATTGCAGGTATTAACTTGCATGTGTATTTTCCTTTGCTAGATTTGGCATGCATAGGATTGCATGTGTTTCTTTTCTACAATGGCATGGATTTTTCCAGGTGTGATAGTATTTTCCACCTAGCCTTGCCATTTCATGATAGCTTTGATGAGATGGGTTCCCTCATTTGGTTTCTGTGGGATGGCTGGATTAGATTCGCAACTAAGTGGGGTGGATTTCCGAATTGACAAACACATGGTGTAGTGGTCCCCGAATCAGACTAAGGATGCATGAAGCCACTAAACTAGTAACCCCTAAACTAGACTATGGGTTGCGGTAAAACTAGCTTGTGTGCATCGGTGGGCCTAGGAATCCTTTTTGGTGAATAGCGGGATATACGGTCAAGCCAAGAGGTGGATTTTATCTCCGTTGGGCCAATTCATTCTAGGATGGAATGCACGGTAAAGTCTGGAGAGTATGTCTTGGTGTAGGGCCTAGTGATCCTTGGATCAGACTACGGATGCATGGTGAAGCCTAAGAGACTAGCATGCACTCAAATTCCTCACACTGTAGGCCTAGAACTCTGATGGCATCCACATTGATTGGTTTTTTTGATGTGTTCTATGAGTTCCACAGTCATGCTTGGAATATGGCATGGGAATGATTGGTTGAAGAGAGACTTAGCTGAGCCAATCTATGGTCAGGTGGAACGTGGTAGTCCCATCACCCGTTGGTTCATTACATTGATTAATGAAAAATTCATTCCATTGATTTTCGTCTATAAATGTACTAACATATATATGGATTTTGATGGCTGATAATTTCATTGCATTTTTGTTTGTATTATGCTAGTTAGATGTATATTTTGTGACAACAATTATGTATGGCTCTCAACATGTTTTTACTTGTATTTTAATGGATATGGTATCTATGACCTAATAGATGATAATGCAGCAAATGGCATGAGGGAACGGTGGTTCATAACGATTCTCAGATAAGTATCAGATCCTTGCACTTAATTCTGTTGTTTACACCTATACATTACATGTTGATGATGTGTTTGATGAAATGCGTATCATGGCTAGTAGGGGTCTCGTTAAGGTCTTATTGGGCTTATTTCTTTTACTTCATATTTTCCCTATACATCTCTTGATTTCAAGCTATCATTATCTATTTAGGCAGTTTCCTAGGTGTAGAAATTTTGAATAATATGACACGTATTCACAGAGATTATCCCGATTATACACTATTGTGGAATACATTCATAATACATAACCTCCTCTACGTTGATCATCAATTTAGCAGCATTAAAAACCATGAAACATCAATCGCATGCACACATTAACACAATATGTAACCCGGGGAAAGCTTACAGCTGAAAACCCCATACTATTTGTATATTATAATGATTGATAACATGTAACAATACATAGTACAATACTCCTCACAAGTACTCAGTACTATCTCCACCTGTTACACACAAAACTAGCTCAGATCCGAACAAGTCACATGTTCAAATCTCCTCCGCTACTTTGCCTGCCTCCACTGCAGAATCCAAAGTGAAAGTCACATGAGCACAAGCTATAATTGCCTTGGTATTGGCCCACATTGCACAATCCTCATTGGCATTACTCAATCCCACTGATTGTGCAAGATCTCATGCACAACTATAGTCACAACTGATAGCAATCTCAACCTCTAACTCCTGTCTCCACTGAACTGTACATGCACTGAGTTAACTGATGTATTCTTTAGTTGATTTGTGAGTTAATAATTAGTGAATTAATTTAATCAATTAATTCACATCAGTCATCACTAGTCTATTTGCAGTTAGACTAATTACAACTAGTTTAACCAAGTCAAACTAAACACAACTCCATCAACTCCACAATCAACTCCACCGAAACTCAACCACATGAGTTCTAACTGAACTCCTGCATACAATTGCTCAACTGATACACAAGGAAAGCGTATTTCCTTCTGACAGCTGCATGTGCCACATCTGTAGCTCAAACTGAAGTGCTCCAAGAGGATAAGATAATGTTTATAGTCCAAATATTCTTATGAGACAATAATATTCGACTATTCTATTTTTAGCCTGGCAGTCTAAAAATAGAAACCTGCCCATATGTCTAAAAATAGAAGTCCATCTATTTTTACTAACATGACCAATCATCCACAAATAACATACTGCAACTCATAGACCATGATCCATATGTCTAAAAATAGACATAGTCTAAAAATAGACTTTGCGCCAAAATTAGCCTGCGGGCCCACTTAGTGAAGGTGACTCCTTTCCACTAAGCTCCATCATCTTGTTGCATTTTCAACACTCCCTCTCAACAAGATATGGATTATCTGCAACCCCTATCCTGCAACTCTGGAATGTTCTGCATGCAACACATTTGCCTGGTCCACTTGCTCCAACAACACTTCGAACAAAAACACTCCCAACTGACCACTCTATTGGGCTAGGAACATACTCTGATGCTGAAGCTCTACTTGCTACGGACAAGTTCTCCCTCTCTGACATCTGCGCTACTACAACATCTCCATGCATCTCACACCATTTCACACTTCTCCGTGCCACCTAGCACTGTGCAAAACACTTGTGCCTCTCACATTGCTGTAGCCTGCTAGCTATGTGCTATCCTGGGATTCCCTACACTGTCTCTCTCTCTGCCACTCCATCTGCATCTGTCTCTACCCAATCAGTTAGTTCCTGCTACTCCACATCGGGGCTCTCGTAGCAAGGTCTCATCCAAGAGGTTGGGTACCTCAAGGATCATACCCCTCCTCCTTGGGACAATCAATCCACATCACCCCACCTCCTACCTGGAGGTATGGCTGCATGCAATCCCTCTGCCCACCTGGCTCGAAGTTTACCCCTACTGGAGGTCTCTACATGAGTAGATGTCTCTACTCGATCTCCTCTCAGCTTCCTCTGTTGTGGCTGCTCCACAACCTCCTGAAGCTGCTACAACAATCGTGGCTCCTCCACAATCGTCTGAGACTTCTTCTGGCTCTGCATGTTAAGAGTTAATATACGCTCCCTCTCAACCACAAAGTATCCATCAGTTGCCTCACTGCTCAAGGCTTTGCATGCATCTTGAACCTCAAGAGCATACAGGTTCTTGACCCGTGAACCAATCTGCTTCACTTGTCTAGTGATGATGTGTTTAAGGAAAACCTTTCCCTTACTGAAGACTACATCATAGCCTCTGTCTTTCAGCATCGTGATCGACATCAAGTTTCTCTTTAGTCCTGGTACATACTTGACATCGGTCAAGGTAAGTTGAGCTCCATGCTCCCTCTGAAAAATAACCGTGCCTACATTTGAGACACTATACTTCTCATCATTACCCATCGCTATGAGTATCTGGAGATCTTTCTCCTCCAAAGTACTGAACCAACTCTTGTCACCTGTCATGTGGAAAGAAGCTCCACTGTCAAGAAACCAACCACTTCCCACCATGGATGAAACCATGCATGCGAAGAGTGTGAAATCCAACTCAAACTGTGAAGCAAGTGCCTCACCTTCAGATCCTTCCCTTGATCCCTTCTTGGACTTCTTCTTTGGGCAATTAGTAGCATAATGGCCCAACTCATGACAACAAAAGCATCTCACCTTTGACTTGTCAACCTTCTTCCCATCATTGGAAGAACTGGATTCGGAAAGAGAACCCTTCACCTTCCCCTTCTTCACCTTACTTGCTAAGGCACAGTTCTCCTCATCATGCATGGATGAAGAACTGTCTCTAGTGCTCTGTCTGATCTCCTCTTGTACAACATCTGACCAAAGTCTCTCCCATCCTCACAATTTCTCCCGACCATTGACAGAGTCCTGATAGGAATGCCAACTCTTCGGAAGACCAAGGAGAGCCAAGCTCACCAATTCCTCATCATCAACAGTCACCCCCACACTTCCCAGCTCATCCCGGCACTGGGTGAACTTCGTGAGATTCCTGGGCATACTGTCTCCATTCTCACACTTAATGTTTATGATTTTATCCTTGAGTGCCAGCTTCCTCTGATCGCTCTTGCTTTGGAATAGATCTGTCAATGCTTTCCACATCAAGTATGGAGAAGCCTTTCCATGCAGGCTGGATACAATGTGATCCTTCACGCCCTCCAATAGAATCCTTCGACACTTTGCCATCTTCTTTTGACAAACCACAACTTTAGCAGCATCAGTAGGCTTTGGGACCTCAGCCTCTATGAAATCCTTCAGCCCATTGTCTTCTAATACCACCTCCATCCTGTCTTTCCATGCAATATAGTTTGAGCTGCCTTCAAGAGCATACTCCAATCGCAATCTGTTGAAAGACATTTCAACTTTGACACCAAGAAAACACTGCTGCAAATTCGAATTCCACCAGCTCAAAACTCAACGGCTTCTGATCTAAAATTCGTAAGAACAAAGTATTTCTCGTACAGAGATTGACTGTATGGGATTTTACCGGATATCTCACCTTCCAAAGGAAGGATGAATCTAGAGGCTACCTGGCCCGATTACAGACTCTGCTTGAAGAAATAAAATGTAAACACTTTCTGAATAATAGATCTGATGATCAACAGCTCTGATACCATGTAGAAACTTTTTCTACAAATCAGCTAGCTCTGATACCATGTAGAAATTTTGAATAATATGACACTTATTCACAGAGATTATCCTGATTATACACTATTGCGGAATACATGCATAATACATAACCTCCTCTACGTTGATCATCAATTTAGCAAAATTAAAAACCATGAAACATCAATCACATGCACACATTAACACAGTATGTAACCCGGGGAAAGCTTACAGCTGAAAACCCCACACTATTTGTATATTATAATGATTGAGAACATGTAACAATACATAGTACAATACTCCTCACAAGTACTCAGTACTATCTCCACCTGTTACACACAAAACTGGCTCAGATCCAAACAAGTCACAGGTTCAAATCTCCTCCACTGCTTTGCCTACCTCCAATGCACAATCCAAAGTGAAAATCACGTGAGCACAAGCTACAATTGCCTTGGTATTGGCCCACACTGTGCAATCCTCATTGGCATTACTCAATCCCACTGATTGTGCAAGATCTCATGCACAACTATAGTCACAACTGATAGCAATCTCAACCTCTAACACCTGTCTCCACTGAACTGTACATGCACTGAGTTAACTGATGTATTCTTTAGTTGCTTTATGAGCTAATAATTAGTGAATTAATTTAATCAATTAATTCACATCACTCATCACTAGTCTATTTGCAGTTAGACTAATTACAACTAGTTTAACCAAGTCAAACTAAACATAACTCCATCAACTCCACAATCAACTCCACCAAAACTTAACCACATGAGTTCTAACTGAAGTCTTGCATGCAATAGCTCAACTGACCCACAAGGAAAGCATATTTCCTTCTAAAAGCTACATGTGCAACATCTGTAGCTCAAACTGAAGTGCTCCAACAGGATACGATAATGTTTATAGTCCAAATATTATTATGAGACAATAATATTCGACTGTTCTATTTTTACCCTAGCAATCTAAAAATAGAAACCTGCCCATATGTCTAAAAATAGAAGTCCATCTATTTTACCAACATGACCAATCATCCACAAAAAACATACTGCAACTCATAGACCATGATCCATATGTCTAAAAATAGACTTTGCACCAAAAATAGCCTGCGGGCCCACTTATTGAAGGCAACTCCTTTCCACTAAGCTCCATCATCTTGTTGCATTTTCAACACTAGGCTCTAGGCCTGAAAAAGTGACTTAAATCTCAGGATTGTTGGCATAGAAATGGAAAGTTTGGTCTAGAGTCGTTGGCATCTAGGCCTATGAGAGTGACTTTGGGTCTATGGTCACTCTCTTTCCCATAGCTTGAGAATGACTATGGCCTCAGAGGTCCAGAACAGTAGTGGGACCTATGGACTTGTTGTATAAGTAGATGACTTGTCTCTTGTTGGCTTGTTGGGGCCTGACCCAGGTTTAGAAGTGATTTAGCCAAACAAATCTCAAAACTACCAGCCCTTTCGGCAACAGCCTGTGGTGCACAGACTGAGGTCTCACCTGAGGTAGTATGGGAGGGTGCTAGAACCAGGTTTCCGCACCCTTGGGACCTCTTGATGAAGTCTAGGAAGTTCGTGACCCGAACCTACGTGCCTGCACCACTCTGCGCAGCCGTCTGTCCTTTGCAACTTGTGCAACTGCTTCTACGTAGCTCTGTGAAGAGCGTGAAGAGGTTCTATCTAGATCCTTTATCCTTACTGTGCTATTATTATAGATCTTGACTTAATTGTGTGTACCCAATATTCTCATTAACCATTCAACATTCATAACAAGTGCGTGCAATCATAAAACTGTAAAGAGATGCATAAATATAACATAAGCATAAACACACAACATTTCATAATCAACTTATATTTTATTAATCGTTTGTTAGAGTACAATCCCAACTCCACCCTGCGCACTCAGCTGCAGGGGTCCGCGAAAACAGCTGTGGACTCTACCAGGCCTCTACGCACACAGCTGCAGAACCTCTTCCTACTACTACAACCCAAGACTCGAACTTACAGACTTAGAACTTAATTCCTCATCCAAAAGAACATCATAAGACTTCAGACTTCCTTTTACACTTAGAGCCTCACTCTATTTATACAATCACGAACCATGGGTAGGCCGACATACCATACATTAAATTACATTATTTTAGGGTGGACAACCCTAGACTCTCGTGCTTCGCACCCACATTTCGCACGGTCTTTACATTACACTTGGCCAAAATCTGGGCTTCAAGCCCCAAAAACCCACTATGGGGGGATCCGCTGCCCAACAGGCCCCCAACATAGTCACCGTGACTCGTCCTCGAGTCACTCTGCTGGTGTGGCAATCTTTGCACGAAGTCCATGCAACAAGTCTCACGCATTTTGGGTGTCTGCATCACATTGTTCCGCCGCATGTTGTACTTGTTGCACGCGTATCTCTGAACTTTCATGTGTCGGGTCACATTCCTGTCCAACCATGTACATTTCCTACATCTGTGCTAGCTTCCCTTCAATGGTAGACGTGATTTTGAATGCTTCATCGATCAATGGCTGGACACGCACTTTAAACAGGGCTTCCTTTTGGTGCGCGACGTCTAATCGATCCTTTAATTCCCTTGCCTGCTGTAGTCTGGCAAGTTGTTGAGTAAGGGCAACCATCTGCACGGTGCCCTGGACACTGTTGTACTCTTGTTGCAACTTCCGTGCCTTTGTCTCTGGGTGCTGTAGGTTTGGGTCTTCCTGTAGATGTGTGAGTATGGTGAGTGCTTTCTCCAACATCCCAGTGCACCGCTGTGTCGCCTGGCCAATTCGTTCCAACCCCATCTGGATAGCATGGACGCATTGCTCTCTAACTTTTGGGGGTGTGGATGGTTGGGCTTTCAATCGTAGCTCGGCGATTTGCAGGTTCAGCTCCAACTATACCTTTGTCACTTCCTCTCGGGCCTTGCAAGCTCTGGCCGCCAATCTGGGGACCCGCTTTGCTGATGGTAGTTTTGCCGGCACGGCCAACTTTGGAACGTTCCTGCATGCATCCTCTATGGCCTACTCCAATCTGCTAGCCTGCACAGCCAATGCATCCCTCTGGATGCTGAGCTGGTCCATGTTGATTTTCTGCTCATTCAGGACCTGGATCGCTGGGCCTTCCCGGCCACGGAGTTTGGCGATCAACCCATCCAGTAGCTGGTATAGTATTTCATGTGGCAAAGTGGCCAAGTTCAAGCCGATGCCTTTCATGCTGCTCATCGCATCGTAGTCTTCCATGTTTGCTATTGCTAGCGTGCCTTTGGGCAATATGAAGGTGTTACTCATATGGGTGCACAATGCCTATTTGGCCTCAGCTGTTCGTGCTGCGACATACTAGGCCATTATACCTGTTTGGGGGTGTTGTACCTGTAAACCTTGTAGTTGCACATTGAGCGCCCCCAACACAGTGTTCTGCTCCATCCGCAATCCCTGGAGGACATCCTCCACAACTTCGCGAATCATTTTGCTGATATCCACTGGATCACCTTCTGTGAGCATGATCGGGTGGTCAGACGTCTTTGTGACTTTCCCTTTCTTTCTGGGGACAGTTTTCTCTAGGTCGTGTGTCCGCTTGAGTTGTGTTGATGTTGCATTGGGGTCCGTATGGTCCCCCTCCCTATCCACTTCCCCCGTCCACTGCTCCAAGGACATCTCCTAGCCTTCCTCGGCCTCTCTGGTTGGTGCAGTTGGGGTTTTTTCCATCTGTGCCGCTTCTTGTTCTTGACATTTCCTCTCAGCCAGCTGCACGAGGTGCATCTTGGTGTCCTTCTTTCGTTGTCGAGTTGTGACCTTCAACATTTCCGCCAAGTCTGGAGCGTAACACTCTGGAGGCCATGACTCCATCACTGCAAAGATCACATCGTCCATTGCAATGAATGGAAGCTTCTCCCATTTTTGTACTGAATCCTTGAGTGCCTAGATATACAGGTTATGCATATCCGCCTTGAATTCTATCGCACTTTGCAAGCTGTTATGAACTGTAGGGGATAAGATCACTCTGCGGTTGATCCATCTTCTGATGCTCGCTTCCACGAACACCAAGAATACCTTTATTTCGTGAATCTTGTTCACATCTCTTATAGCCCCGAGCGAGGTGTACCTCGCGACTTTGGGCAAGTCATCCTCAGTAGTGGGAAACTGGTTGTACGCCGACAGCTCCCCTACAACCAATAAAATGGATAATAGCAACCACATATAGTGGAATGTCTTACCCTATTCCGGGGCCTCCCTACAGTTTGTTAAGAATTCGTCACATAGGAACTGTGCCCAGTTGAACTGGACCCCCTCTGTGCATTGCTCTGCCAACGCGATCACAGACACTGGTACTTCGTCGGTGTGGCATTTATTCATTAGCTTACCGGCCAGCAGTTGGGTGGCTACGCACACCCCTTGGTCTTTAATACTTGCTATTACGTACCCCCGCTTTCTCTTTTCTAGCTTATACTTGGCCTTCATAGCTTCTATGAGGGCCAAGTCACTGCTTTTTCCTGCTATGGCCGCAGGGTTGTTTCCTTTGACTGGCAGTTGAGAAATTCGTGAATTAAATCAGTCATGATGGAAATTAGCTCCTCCAACTAGAGATACCTATCATGCACCAGGCACAGCATCTACCTGATGACAAAAATGGTGATGGTTGCATGGTGGTAGTGGGGTATCCATTGCAGATGGTGTAACCCAGCCTTCTCGACACCGCACAACCATTTCTGCTTTATTAAATTCTCCACGGCCAACTGTGGGAACTTCTCGTTGTTCGCGAGGTCCCAATCTTTGAACTTCATAGTCGGTACCCTTCCCGACGGCGAACCTTCAAACCTTATATCATCGGGGAGGAGCAGGGTCTTGAACGCACTCTTCGTGGCCTCCAGGTCCTTCGATACTTTGGCTTTTCCATTCCACGGGGGAATGTAAGGAGGTAATTTTGTCATGGCATGCTTTTGGGAGAATTCCGCTGCTTCATCATCTTGCACCTCAATTTGGGCGATTAGGGCCTGCAAGTCTTCTAACTCCTCCTCTGTTTCCAGGGTGACAACTTTGGCCTTCTCTATTATTGATAATTTGCCAAGTCGTGGGTTTCTTGGGGATACACAGACTAGACCCATCATTTGCTTATCTTTCGGTGGCCACGGTGTGCTTGGTGATTTTGAAACTTTGGCCGTAGTTGCTGCCTCTCTAGGCTCCTCATAGGCCATACCAGGCTCCGTGGTAACCTCGGTGAATCGCACTCTTGTTCTAACAGTTGTCATTGTGTCTACACTTGAGGATGGTAAGAGTACGCAACGCTCAATGCTTTGTGCCTACTCAATTCTCAACCATCCAAGTGTTGCCTTGGAGCTGGCCTTGGGGTTTTTATAGCATCCTTTGAATTTTAATTCGACCCTTCCCTCCACTTCTGCATCATTAATGCCTTCTTGGCGACAGATCGTCCCAAATCTCACTCTTAATTCGTGTCTTAATTGCCCGCCGCTCGCTCCTTTTTGCCTTAAATTGGACCTCTTGTCATGAACAGTGACACCAATGGTCACCTCCCAGCCTACCCGCGCAGCAGCACAACCCCCTATGTGCGGCCGCAACCCTTGTGACATATTGATCTTGCGTGCAACCTCCTTGTCATGTAGCTCCCATACAGACTCTTTTATAGTCCCATGCTCTCTTTCAACTACTTGGAGTGCTGAGACTGTGCTTCCTACAGCTAGTCAGGTGGTCGGACCACTAGTGCGAGGCTTTAAACCACCTCCCAACCTAGTCTGTGGGCCCTCCTTAGTTACCCTTGTGTCAATCAGTGCCTTGCTTTCTTCTTCGGGCATTGCACTCCCCTGTTTACTTTGTTTAGTAAGGTGCGGTCGCAGCCATGGTATCAGGGAAATAACTTCCTCTACTGCAATAGTATGGCTAACTATTCCTTGTCCCATCATGCTTAGTTTCTCGGCGCAGCATGCTTGCACGACTTCAGTTTCTAGTTTGTTGATTTCTTCGTCCAATATCATACTTGTTAGAAACTTATATATTACAGAGCAATGGAACACATAGAATATTGCAGAAATATAAACACAGAAAACACATAAAACAAGAGAGACACAGATATATGTGGTTCACCCAATTTGGGCTACATCCATAGAGAAACAGCCAGTCCTTTTATTATATTATCCAGCAAATTGAAGAGATACAACCTACAGCAGATTCGTTGTAACACCCTCTTCGCTCTTAATCTCCTCTCTCTTCCTCACTCAGAATCTAGATGTCCATAGACACAATACAATTCCCTCATATATAGTGAGGGGTTACCTTCTAGGGCCAAAAACCCTAAATTAAACATAACTTCTACCATTAGATCATCCACCTAATGAATGGCCCAGATTGACTAGAAATTACTAGACTTTTACAAGGCAATTTTACATCTATTTTTAGCTTTGGGGGCACCGCCCTTGAACCCCCACTAGGGGACTGCTGGCCCCCGGACCCCCGGCACCCCCTCACATGGAGGGGTGTATAGTCTTCCTGGGGTATACATCTGGCTAAAAACCTTTGAATACAGAAGATAATCAGGCTCCACACCCAACAATCTCCCTCTTGGAGACTGATTATGGCAACTCCACTGCTGCTTCATTTGCTAGACAATGAATCCATTTTGGACCTGGTTGTTTATCATCTTCTTCATCATACTTGAAGGCCAATTGAAACTGAGCAAATTCTTAGTTTCTCCCTGGTTACAACTTTTGTTAGCATATCTGCAGGATTATGGCTAGTGTGTATCTTTTCCAACGTCAGTTGTCCATCTTCCAATGCTGACCGTATGAAATGGTACTTGAGCTGTATATGTTTAGTCTTGGAATGAAATGTAGAGTTCTTTGCAAGATGTATGGCACTCTGGCTATCATTGTATAACCTACCCAACTCCTACTTCTTGCCCAATTCATCCAGAAACCTTTGTAACCAAATTGTTTCTTTACTAGCCTCTGTAGCAACAACATACTCTTCTTCTGTTGTTGAAAGTGCAACAACAATTTGGATTTTTGAAACCCAACTGACAACTGTTCCACCTACAGTAAACACATATCCTGTTGTGCTCCTCCTGTTATCTCTATCACCTGCCATATCTGCATCAACATATCCCTGTAGAGCAATGTTTGAACCACCAAAGCATAATGCTTGATTTGTGGTACCTCTCAAATACCTGAGAAACCACTTCAACACCATCCAATGTTTTTTTCTTGGGTTGTTCATGTACCAGCTTACAACTCCCACTGCATGTGCAATATCAGGCCTTGTGCAGACCATTGCATACATTAAGCTTCCAACTACTGATGCATATGGTACTTTAGACATATCAACCATTTCTTCCTGAGTCTTGGGACATGCCCCCTTACTTAATTTGAAATGGCTAGCCAAAGGTATACTAACTGGTTTTTCATTCTGCATATTAAACCTTTTCAACACCTTTTCTATGTACTCACTTTGAGACAATGTTAATTTGCAATTCTTCCTATCTCTAGTTATTCTCATACTGAGGATTTGTTTTGCAGCACCCAAATCCTTCATTGCAAACGAGTTTTCCAATTTCCTTTTGAGCACATTTATTTCCTGCATGTTAGAACCTGCAAAAAGCTTATCATCTACATACAATAAAAATATAATATAGCTGCCATAATTTTGCCTTTTGAGATAAACACAATGATCAAAGTGACATCTAGTATAACCTTATTCAAACATAAACCTATCAAATTTTAGATACCACTGCCTTGGAGCCTGTTTTAAGCCATACAAGCTCTTCTTCAACCTGCACACTAGTTTCTCCTTCCCTTTTACCTCATATCATTTTGGTTGCTGTATATATATCTCTTCCTCCAAATCCCCATGGAGAAAGGCTATCTTTACATCTAACTGCTCAAGATGCAAATATTCAACTACTACTAGACTTAAAATAGTTCTGATTGAAGTCACTTTAACAACAGGAGAAAATATTTCATCAAAATCAATACCTTTCTTCTGTGCAAACCCCTTCACTACAAGTCTAGCTTTGTACCTCTATTTTCCTCCATCTCCTTCCTTCAGCCTATAAACCCATTTATTTTGCAATGTTGTTTTACCTGCAAGCAACCTGACTAAGTCTCAAGTCTGGTTATGTGCTAAGGAGTCCATCTCTTCTTTCATGGCTTGCTCCCACTTCTTCCTGGTTTCTACCTGCACTGCTTCTTCATAACATTCTGGTTCACCAGAATCAGTCAACAATACATAATATCATGAAGGAGAGTATCGTTTAGGGGGTCTACTTATATTGGTAGATCTTCTAACACCACTTTCAAGTGTTTGAAGTGCTTGTTGCTGTTGTGGTTGTTGTTCTGGTTGTTGATCATTATGATTTTCAGGCACCATCACTTTTCCTGTGATATCGTCAAGCACTGTGTATTCTATGTTTTCTTTTTCCTATTTCTTTTCCTGCAATTAATTGTTATACAAGACCTTTTCATTGAATATTACATCTCTGCTCCTAATTATTTTTTTTATTTTCATAATCATATAAGCGATAACCAAAATCATTAACCCCATATCCAATAAAGGTATATTTCTTTGATTTTGCCTCAAGTTTTGTTCTATTTTCTTTGTTAATGTGGACAAAGGCTTCACAACCAAAAGTCTTTAAAAATGAGTAGTTTACCTTTTTACCTGTCCATGCCTCCTCTGGAATACCACCATCCAAGGAACTTGAAGGCCCTTTGTTTATTAGATAAATAGTAGTATCTACAACATCTGCCAAAAATTGTAACAGCAATCTTGCATGCAATCTCATGCACCTTGCACGCTCCATGATTGTCTTGTTCATCCTTTCTGACACACCATTTTCTTGTGGTGTTTCTGGAACTGTCTTCTCTCTACAAATTCAATTCTCTGAACATTACCTATCAAAACCTTTGCTGCAATATTCACCTCCATTATCTAATCTGAGACACTTCAACCTTTTCCCTGTCTCATTTTCAACCAAAGCTTTCCATGAAAGTATCAAATACATCAGATTTATTTCGAATACAATAAATACATGTTTTTCTGGTTGCATCATCAATAAAAGTAACATAATAACGAGAGCCACCAAGAGATGATACCTGAGTAGGTCCCCATACATCTGTATGCACAAGCTCTAATTTTTCACTCTTCTTTTCTTTCCCAACTCTAAGGAATTTGACTCTCTTCTATTTTCCATAAACACAATTCTCACAGAATTTTAAATCAACATGCTTCAAACCTAGCAACAAATTTCTTGAGTGAAGAATCTGCATCCCCTTCTCACTCATGTACTCGAGCCTATCATGCCACAATGTTGTATCTTCTCCAACCAACTCCAAACCAGACCTTGCTTGCCTCAAAACCCCAGACCATACCTCGAGATGATTTGCTGCCACATAAAAACCTTAGGGGTGATTCGTTGCCACAAACAATCTGTGAAATCAACATTTGAAAAGCAATGCATATGAAGCATATTAAGCATGCATGGAAACTCCTAATCGAAGTCCAAAGAATTATTATGGTAGATGAAGTGATATGGTGTGTTGCCTTAGAATAGCACCAATATGTAATAAAGAACCCTGAAATATGCTTGGAAAATGAAAAGACATAAAATAATGTAGAGCACTGGTGGAAGAGAGGGTATAAAAACTTAGAATTATGTTTAACCCTCCAATATAGTTAACCACACATGGAATAAGTGAATTCAAATGAATGACAATGCAGTGAATGCCCATGAGCTCTGGTTTCATCAATTCATGAGTAAATGTTGGTGTGGGATTAAACCAAATAATGCCAATTTCATGCCTCATACTTCTCAAAGACCCAAGCTACAAATATCATGGCTTGGTATTATACCTATGCGCAGATTTATGCAGATTTGAGATGTTCAGAGGAGAATCAATCATATTTCCATAACACCCCTCTCGAACCTATTTCATGCTAACGAATTAGAGTCTAGTGCCAAACACATGATCACATATCCAAGCAAAAGATCATCCCAGTGCATCTCCTAGAATGGTGGATATCAAGTGACTCAAACTAATGAAGAGAAGCCACGATTTGTCTCCAAGACTATTGAAGATTGGAGAAATTCACTTTTTCGTGTTACAGACATTAGTGGTCTCGAGCTGGAGGCGTGCAATACTGGGTGAAAACTCAACCTTCACTATCAGTGATAGTATTTTATGTTTGATAAATAGACATAGACGTTTGTTTCTCACTGTTATATTTATTTTCTTCTGAATAACTAGCAAGGAGCTGGAGATGGAGCTGCTAGATAAGGTGGTTAAATGTCTGTCAGAAATAGTGAAAAAGTCAGAGTTGCTCGTGGCTGACTATCCAACAGGCTTGAATTTTAAGCTTCAAGATTTTGAAGAGACAGTCCTATTGCAGCAACAGCAAAGGGGAAAATCTCAGATATTGGGGATAGTGGGGTTAGGTGGCGTAGGAAAGACAACTTTTGCAAAACATTGAAAAAAGATGAGATTTTAACCCTGTTTTTCATGTGGCCCCATACCTTTTAAAATTGACAAACATATTTGGTGTAAACATGCTGAAACCTTTGCACTACTCTACTAGGAATGGAAAAGAGTATATATCAAGACTATTACATACAAAACAACTAGTACCAAAATGATAATGTTGATGTCACTAAGTTCTAAACATTGAAAATAGATACAATGAAAAGACAAGCACCTAACTCAATCAATATTTCCATACTATTGAAATATATGTCCCCCAAATCTAGACTAGATGACCTAAATTCACTACCCAGTGATAGATAGAGAAATAGGTACTTTGGGGCCAAATGTTTTAAGAAAAAACTAGATGATAACATGGGTAAAAGTATGGAGAATATTGTGAACCCATATGTTAGAAAAATGAGATAGGGAAACTTGTAGTAGAATTAGTGTTGGTAATCTTCCAGTATGAATGTCACTAATAAATTTAGCTCCGATTGTACTCAAATGTTTTTATAAATATCCTCCATAATATTCCAAGCAATTTAATAAAAAGTTTTGAGATCAGAACTAGTTTCAGAAATCAATTTCAAGAGACAAAATCCAATAGTCCTAAGAATAAAAAAGACAGTCCAATTCCTTCCTTGTATTTGCGGATTAACACTATCTTCAGGTTGAAATAATTTTACATTTTTCCAATTCCCAAGTGAAATTTCAGATCCATGTTAGAAAATTTGTAAACTCAGATACATCTAACCAGTATGATGTTTGCACCAAAAGAGCCTAGGTTCCTTCTATAGCATTCATGGAAATGAGATGAGCCATCATCTCTTTCATGGCACATTAAATAAGGAAACCAACACAATCTCATGTAAATCAAGATCTAGAATGCACCTAGACATAGGAAACTCGAGGATGAATATCTATCTTGAGTTCATGCAAATGGCCGAATTATGCATTATTGTAACTCTAAATATCCAACCTAAATTTAAATAGATTTGGCTAATGTATATGTTAATTTATAGAAATGTACTTCAAAGAAAACCCAAGTGCCTAGAGAGGGGCTGATGACATAAAATTGAAAACCCAAATCATGGTTACAATACTTAAATATAAAATGCTATGTTGTTTAGTTTGAACATATAAAGGAACTTACAAGCATATCTTGCATGAGAAGTGTGGGAAGAGGTTTGAAAGAGGGAAATATGGCATCATTTAAAACAATTCTTTTCTCAGAAACCACTGCGTGCAGATTGTTGCATCTTTGAAGCTCTCCTCCTTTCCATTGTCTAGAAAACTTCATAAACCATTTTTTCCATCTATACATAACCATCCCGAGAGACGACAATAAATATGGGAATAGACCTTCCATGTACTACCAACTTCAATTCTGCCCATTTTGTGTTGAACTCATGGAAGACCGAGAGGCCACAAAATTGGTGCAACCTAAATTTTTAAAATGGGTTTATGAGCAAACTACAGAAAAACCCACAACATATTGAGAATGAGTAGTTATGTAAGTATAAAGGTCCCGAGAATACAAGGTTCCCATTTATAAACAAAACGAAACCTCAATACCCTTCGAGGGGCCAATAATAATGCAGAAAAGCCACCAAAAAATTAGATTGAGATTGAAAACCCAAATCATGGTTACAATACTTAAATATAAAATGCTATGTTGTTTAGTTTGAACATATAAAGGAACTTACAAGCATATCTTGCATGAGAAGTGTGGGAAGAGGTTTGAAAGAGGAAATATGGCATCATTTAAAACAATTCTTTTCTCGCAAACCACTGCATGCAGATTGTTGCATCTTTGAAGCTCTCCTCCTTTCCATTGTCCAGAAAAATTCATAAACCATTTTTTCCATCTATACATAACCATCCTGAGAGACGACAATAACGATGGGAATAGACCTTCCATGTACTACCAACTTCAATTCTGCCCATTTTGTGTTGAACTCATGGAAGACTGAGAGGCCACAAAATTGGTGCAACCTAAATTTTTAAAATGGGTTTATGAGCAAACTACAGAAAAACCCACAACAGATTGAGAATGAGTCGTTATGTAAGTATAAAGGTCCCCAGAATACAAGGTTCCCATTGATAAACAAAACGAAACCTCAATACCCTTCGAGGGGCCAATAATAATGCAGAAAAGCCACCAAAAATTTAGATTGAGATAGTAAATTGGATTATCACAAATTTTTCTCGTAATCCACGATTCAACTGTAGAAAATTATAAGTTTTTTCCATGGAAATAAATCGAGTACTGCTGGAAACACGAGAAAGAACTTGTTGACTCAACAATAAGGTAAGATGAACAAAACACATCCAAAAACAACCAACTCCATCAAAACCTTTCGAGAGGACACACGGGATTCTGGGGTGTGCTGCTGGTCTGTAGTAGCATATGTAGGAGGATCAGCCTCATGACATTTTTCTAACATTTCCCTAAAACGTTTCATGACCTCCTCATACTTATTAGGTGGATCAAAGAAGTGGAATTTCTCTAACATTTACCTGAAAATCCTCATGATCTCTTTATACCTATTGAGCATAAAATGGGCCATCATTAAATGATTAAAACTCAATGTACTCAGTGTCATCTCAACCTTGTAGATGGTTTTCAGCATATCGAACCAGGCTTCCATGTCCAACCTAACAATGAGTGCTCAAAACTATGTTATACGTAACGAGATTCCATATAACACCAGGTTATTTAATAAATTTACAAAGAGAAACAACATTATACCATAATAAACATTATTTCCCTAAATTTACACTCAAATTCAGGACGAAAGGGTTAAATGTCTGTCGGAAATAGTGAAAAAGCCAGAGTTTCCCGTGGCCGACCATCCAACAGGATTGAATTTTAAGCTTCAAGATTTTGAAGAGACAGTCCTGTTGTAGCAAAAGCAAAGGGGGAAATCTGAGATATTGGGGATAGTGGGGTTAGGTGGCATAGGAAAGACAACTTTTGCAAAACATTTCTTCAATATGAAGAAATCAGATTATCACAGATCCTGCTTTTTATTTGAAGTTAGAGATAGTGCAGCTAAAAACTCTTTAAATTCGTGGCAGAGAATACTTCTTAAGGCCAACATCTTTGCGAGGCAAATACTTCAAATTGAATGGAAAATACCTATGGAAAATAAACCCTTTGCTGCCTTCCTTGAAACTTCTAGCTCAGCTTCGAGTTCCTTTGCAAAATAACAGTTAAAGCCCCAGCATATAAAAACTAAAACAATTTAGCGGCAAAAAGATTTTCAGCCTCTACACCAAACAAGTTTCGGTGGTTTCAACGGTCTTGTTTCCATTTTAAGATGGCCTAGCCCGCTGTTTCCTGCTATTTCCCGTGTATGTCTCCCACTTTTCATAAGAATGAGGGTCTTAATATCTATCTCCCACCACCCACGAACGAATAAATGAGTATGTACTCTGCGGCTGTTGGGCCTCGTGCCCTTAATTACCATCACAGAAACCCTAGTCTCGTGGCTTTAATAGATCAATAACTTAACACAAGCGCATTCTTGGCAACAAGACTGCAATTTCATAACCAAAACCAAAAGTCTGAAAACGAGGAATTATTCCTCTGAGTTCGGCCCAGTCCCTCTGAGTTATTATAACAAAACCCTCAGCCTTAGGCCAGACAAACCTTTTAAAAATACATTACATGGATAGTATTCCGTCCAGTTCACAGATGAAGGATGTTAACTAATATCCCTAGCCTAGTTCGACAAACAAACACATACTTAGTAGTGGGCGCCAAGAAACTGGTAGACCCAACCGCAATTCGGCATGACTTCGAAGACCCACACCATAGCCAACTAGGGCTGCACATTCAAGTAGAAAACAAGATGAGTATGTGATGACAAAACAAGAGAAAAGCTATAAAACTCAGAAACTATTTAAGTTTAACACCTAAAACGAATATGCGCTTACCTGAAGAGACTATCCAAGCTGGAAACCCTTTCTGAAAACAGAAACTGTGTCTCAATGCACATCATGTTGTACCACTGAAAAGAACCAATTTCAAAGGCAACCAGAAGTGGGAAACTTGATCAAAGGCAAACTGTGGCGAGGTAAAGCAGCGGGTAGAGAACCATAACAGAGAAAGACAGAAGTGAACCATTTGAGGACTCGATAGACTAACCCTCCCGGCTCGACAATTCTGGGAGATCACCTCAAGACACACAATGTACTAGGATCTAACACCACGACTGTTGCATTTGGAAGAGGCATCTGCACCATAGAACCGATCCATATTCCCACGGAATGATTCCAACTGGAGGCTCCTTGCAGGCAGTCGAACCATGCATAACCCTAGGCATACGACAAACATGGTACCAAGTGGAGGCTCCTTGGCAGTTGAACCATGCATAACCCAGGGCTCTTAATACTTAATATATTTTAATTTAAATCTTTTATGTTAAATTCATTAATAACAAACATATATTTAACTTAATTTGATTTCTTATAGGTTTAAGAATGTTAAATTCCATAAGAATTTTAAAATGTTATGTTATTTTACATAGGTTAAGGTTCTGTTTGAAGTTGCTTTTTTGAATTGACTTATTATTGATCTACTAATTGTTGTACTATAGGTAGTGTATCTATTTTATAGTAAGTAATCATTGTACTATAGGTAGTGTCTAGTAATTTTTGAAGGAGCATTCATCAAAACAAAGAAATCTAATGAACCATAATAAATATCATATTTATTGAAGGGATTTTATCATCATAAATTACCAAAATGTAATTTGAGTGACTAATAAAATTCTACTATTACAAATAGATAAAAAAAAAATCATTCCACATTCATAAACACTTCAAGGTGGAATGTGCTATTCTTTAGTAATTACACCTTATTATCTTGACATCTTTACTTATGTAATGACTATCAATCCTTCACTCTTTATTTGATTATTGTGATTTATTGTAATTGTTTTGCATGTAGGTAAATTATTTAAATAGAAATGCCTCCAAAAAGGAAGGGTCAATCAACTAAATTTTTTTTATGTATATTTTAAAACATCAAAGGCTTATAATGTTAAAGATATTCCAAATATACCTCATTTGAATGATGATGCTAATGAATATATGAATGAAGAGTATTTTGTTGATATAGAAATTCTTGGCAATAAAAAGGAAGGACATGATGGTGGATCTAGTAGTTCGAGGAGCCTGCCCATATAAATGAGCGAGCCAAGAGAACCCAAGAGGTAAAACGGAACTAATTGATGTTCTTTTACAATTGTATTACAAAAATTAAAGGTAACCCCCACCCGTAGTGAGCAAGCTTGGAGAAGCTAACCAGGAAGAGGAAAAAAATAAATAAAAACGAAACCCTCTAGGTCCAAAACTGAAGAAACCCTCTTAAAAGGCAGGGCAAGGCAAAAGCACTGTTAACAAGCAAACCTGAATATCTCTCCACAGCTCAGTCTGTACAGGGGACAACATACCTGGAGAGACTGCTCGCTCCATATGCAACTGGAATGCTGCCCCACCTATACAATTGATAGCGCTTTCCGGTCTCACCGCTTCCAAAACCTGCGTGAACCATTTACTGAAGTTATGTGGCCAATTCCATAGCAAGAAAGGAAAATGAACTTCAAAGAAGAAGTACTAGAAAATAGACAGGGTAAAGTTTATCCACCTGAAAGCGAGCAAAGTAGACCAAAATCCAAGGTTGAGGCAGCACCTGACTTCCTCAGTATTTGCAGACAGTGGTAGGCCTCCAAGCTTCGACCCGAGTAACCCACATCCAGAACAGGAACCCCAAACCAAGCTCCGACGTCAAGGGGCGACAAATGAACCCTCATTCCTTGCCTAGGAGATTGATAACCTGCCAGGAGCACCTCCAGTCGTTCGATGGAAGTGCATGGTTCCTCGCCATCGATGAGTGAGAGGATCCTGAGGAAGAAAGACATGTCTACATTGCCCATTAAACAACTTTGCAAAGAGGATTATTCCCATGGGACATTCGGGGTAAAGATCGAAGAGGAGAGTTGTGTTGTCACACTCTAAATAAGTGAGCATGCAATAGATTTCCTAGTGTTCACAAATATGTATGTTTATTACTTCATCTCATAACTAAAATCTCACAAGAAAATGTGACACATATGTATCTAAGTTGGGGCAAGAGGAAATAAAGAAATTGAATTAGCCAAGAGTAAAAAAATTGCAACGATATAGTAGCAATAAAGGTTATTTTAGCGAACAATATAGTACCAATACCAACATCGTTCGACAACCTGGTAATTGGGTCTTTTGGCTGAAGTCTGAAAGAAGGAACCAGTGAAGTACATTGGTCAATTGGAGGAGCACCAAGGACCACACTTTTTGTGAATGGCACCAAAACTACCATTGAAAGTACATCCAAAAGAAACCAACATACCTTGGGGAAATAAAATATCCATCTTGCATATAAATTATATGTCCAGTAAAGACAAATAACATAGTGTGGAAGACAAATATCCACACAATCAAGTTAATCTATTGTGATAATTTGATAGTCATCCATATAGTCATCCAATATATTTCATAGACTTGTGAGTAGAAATTGCATTAAAGGAGTCGAGAGGGGTCTCCCTTTGTAAACAGGAATCCGTAAGACAAGTCATGACCCAATGTCTAGCATGATTGAGTGGGTCATTGGACAAATCAGGACACAATTTTCTTACATGACGAAGTGGAGATAAGTTCTTATTAGTTAGAGGAAATTATAAGAATGCAAATATAAGACAAATAAATACACAAGATTCTACTTGAATAAAGGATTTATATTATGTAACGCCCTCCTCCCACATTTACCCAAGATAATCGGTCCACCGGGGTAAACATGTGATGAAGAGTTACTATGATATGATTAAACTCCCTAAGTGCAGTTAAGGAAGTCGAACCGACTAACCAACTCTTTATAGACCTCCCTCAAGTGATACAAGACCCCCAAGAACCAATCCACTAGTCTCGGCGCCCAACCCTTGAGTTAACCTAGCCTTTCAACCCTATCCTACATCACTTGGTCTATGTGACACTATACCCTACATCACTACATAAATGACACTTCAAGTGATACCTGTAGCCATTATTGTAGGGAAGTTAACTTTTAAAGTGATAATATCTCTCTCTCTCTTTGTGTGTTTTGAGATAAGTTGATCGTATCGCTTCGATAACACTCAAGGTGTTGGGTTCATCTCAGGTGATACCCATAGCCATTATCATAAGGAAGTTAACTTTTAAAGTGATAATATCTCTCTCTCCCTTTGTGTGTTTCCAAAGAAGTTGACCCCATCGCTTGGATAACACTCAAGGTATTGGGTTTGTTACAGATGATATTAGAGCAAATTACAACATTATCCTAGTGTTGGAAATAATTAGGCTTAAAGGTTAAAAGTTGCTATGGTTTTTGTTATGGTGATGACTTGTAACTAAACACTAAATTGATTGCATTACAACAATGAAGAAAAGATATAAGCATGTGATAAGAGTACAAATGAAGTTATAATATTGACAAGGTTGACATCGAAAATGGTTATTTTGATTATTTGAAGGTTATTGTTTCATTTCATTAAAATGATACCGCAAGTACCAAAAAAAACAACATGAAGTAGGATTGGTGCATGGAATCCACCATCCAAGACACCTTCATTTCAACATTTGCATGAGCTATAGTATATTCCAATTCACTTGCATGAGGATAAGTTCGATATATCAGTGGACTAATCAATATACGAGCTAGTCTTGAGTCCAATAGATGCATGAAATCAGGATTGACACCTCCAATGGGGTGGGTTTAGAGATTCCCATATAGGCTATGATGCCTTATGGGAGTGGATTAGGTCTAGCTTTGTTTTAAATATTGATTGCATGAGGACAAGACTGAAGGGTTAATAAAACTGGAGAGTTGATAAGTGTGAAAAACCTTTTGTTTTCTCTATTTGGACAGTTCCACATCATATAACTTGTTGAACTAGAATGGAATATCCCCATAATGGTATTTTGTTCCAGTAAGTGCTCTACTTAATGGATAAGTGTTACAAGAATCAAAATATGACATTTTCTCAGCATACTTGGTTGAAGTTGGGTTGTCAAGCTAAAGTAGAGGAGAGGTTGTGCACCCTGCAAAGAAGTTTGAAGTTGCAACTAAATTTGAACGTAGTCGTTGATTTTTCTCAGGAAAAGAATAAGAAGACTAACAAGTGTCTTGTTCCTTATACACCACACCAGCATGCACACAACCATCTGGCCCTCTTCAGTGTTTCCACAGTTATGGTCAGTGTTTTCATGGTTATAGGTAGCATTTAATGTTTATAAACTAATGCTAGCATTAGTTTCAAATCTTGGAAATATGAATCAAATAAATGAATGGAAAAAAGATATTGTACGAATAATATCAATGATATGGTTTGTCTACCTTGGGAAGAGGCCAAATAAGACCATCAATTATCTTATTGGTCCTCAAAGTTAAATTGATAAATTGATAGGTTGAGAACAACAATCATTTTATGAACATGGTAAAGTTCATAAGGACTTTGGATTAATATGCACAACTACAATCTATGTTGCACTACATTCTTTAGAATCGGTCAGTTTAGTAGAGAACTAGTCACTTTGGTGTTTTAAGGTCAGTTCAATACAAGACCAACCTTAGCCAATCTGAACCACCAAATTAGACCAGTACAACTCTAAAACCATTGGGACCAACCAATTCCACTAGTTCTAGGTTAGTTCCAATAAGAGTGTGCCCTTCTCATCTTCCTCTCAAGTCGTTTTGTTGGATCCTTCCAAGAATGGTGATTTGGAGAGTGCCATAAACTGTCGCACTGTTCTGAGCACCTAAGATCATAAGTAGTTAAGCCTTGACAAACAGGAATTTTCAAGGAACTAGTACAGACATCCCAAAACATATTTAGTGAGGACGTGCATGCAAGGAACTATTACAGACCTCCCAAGATAGTTAGTGAGGATGTGCATGACCAAAAAGTAATACTCTTCATTGTTAGTGTCAGTCTTTCTAGCCTTCCTCCAGTGATCAAATATGCTCTTACAAAGTGGTCTCAGAGTGTCAAGGTCAAATTTTGTCATTTCAAAGAGTCTTCAAGCAAAATTTGGTCACTAGGCATTAGATCTAGGGTTTGCTTTCACTCCTTCTAAAGTTGTCCAAATGTTAGTCTATGTCACTATTCAGCTGATTCTATCATCATTCATAGGGTTTTCCTCATCATGACAAGTTCCATTGGGTCATTTTACAGCTTATTCATGCTTCAGTTGTGCCTTGGTAAGGTCCATTTCCCTCTCTTAGGGTTTTGGAGGTAATTTCTCTTGGATGGTCAAATCATTAGCAAAACTTGTATCCAGATGTTCATACACCTTCCCCTATCCTTCATGTACCTTATTAAACACTTTCCATCCCTTAGATCCGCCAAATTCCTCATTTTCGCACAAACCCTAGTTTCTTGTTACAACCTGGCAATTTTCTAGGTTGGGCCTGTGTTTTTCCCTTTTAGACTCCTTCCCCTCACTCGATCTCTAGGATTCCACTTTCCCCTGCTTCATAACATCCCTCCCTACTTCCAAAAATTTCCCCAAGAATTTAGAAGCCCCTCATCCCCTTCATTTCGCTTCATTTCCACAAAATTCCTTGTTTCACACATCGGGATAAGTTTCACTCAAAAGATTTTTCAGAGCAATCAAAGATGAATTTTGGAAAACTGAGAGAAATTTTTCTTCACAACGGGCCAAGGAAGAAAAACCTCCTTTACTTTTTACACAGGTGTCATGGTTTTAGAGAAATGTCAAAAATATCATTGCCTTAGGAGAATCGAATGCACCTCTGAAGTGACCTTGGCAAAACCAAATTTTATCCTAGCTTGGTTGGTCAAATGAATTTCTTGATGAGTCAAATGATAACTAGACACAAAGTTCTTTCCAATGAGCTATCATGAGCTCAATTTGGAGCTGAGAAAGGCATTCAAAAGTTGACAGCAACAACACTCTACCTTGAGGCAGCCTCATTTGGCACATTTTGACAAGTCTTGGGAGATTTGATTTTTGACAAGGCAAAGGAACTCCAAATTGAAAAATTCTACTTGGGTTGGAAAGTAGACTCAAATCCCTTTCCAACGAGCTATCCTAAACCTGATTTGGACACCGGGAAGTGCCCCAAAAGCAGGTGGAAAGGCGCACTACGCATAGGGCTCAGGCGCGCTACGCATCAGGGTTTTTTGGCACAATTTGTTTTTTGGGCTCAACGCGTAGTGCGCCGCGCGCTACCCTTAAAATTGGGAGGTACAAATCACAAATGGTTTGCATTTTTGGATTTTTCATGATGAAATACACCTGCTCAGCTACTGCCAAGGCATTTCATCAAGGTTTGGGTCCCCAAAATGTCAAAAAACATGCAAAAAATGACTTCACTGCCCCTTTTTGGACACACAGGAAGCAGTCTTGGGAGAATGAACTTTTGGAGGGGAAAATGGACACCAAATTGAAAAATTCCACTTTTGTTAGAAAGTAGACATCCAGACCTTTCCAACAGGCTATCGTGAGCACAATTTGGATGTCGGGAAGTGCCCCAAAATCAGGTGGAAAGGCGCACTACGTGTAGGGCTCAGGTGCGCTACGCATCAGGATTTTTGCACAATTTTCACCTTCAGCTCAGGAAATGTAGCCAGTTTGACCAGTTTTGACTTGTGATGGGATTTTTCACCCTCCTTGATGTAATTAATGTAACTTTATGTTGAATTGACACTTATTTACCTATTCTAGATGATTCATTCATAAAATAGCAAACATTTAATGAATGAATTGGTTTCCTAGCTTATAGAGGCAAGTTGTTTTGACTGCCTAGATTGTAGTGTTTTGTTTAGAGTTGGTTGAAACAGCTCCTAGGATGATGAGATCGACCCCTAGAGGCAAGGGAATGTGTTAGCTTGCCTATATTATGTATTTTCTTAGTCATTTTTAGGGTTGGACTCTTGGGAATAGCTGGATACACTATTGTACATATTTTATCTGCAATTTTGGCAAAGGATAGACGAGGGTTTTGCAGCACTATTTGGGATTCATGTGGCCTTATGTGTTGATGTTGTGTTTCTCTCAGTACTTGTAAGTTGTGTATGTGTACCATTTTCCTTATTTAATCTTCTGCAATTAAACGAATGAAGTGTTAAGGTAGAATCCATAAATTTGCTATGCTCTTCCTTTAAGTTTGTTTAATTTTCCATGTTTTCTTCAGTTTAAGGAGAATCCTTGAGACTTCCTTGCTCTCCTTAGCTCCTCACCTATCAGGACTATTCATTCACTCACTTTAAAGGCATCAAAACAATCGCCTATCTTGCCCCAAGTAGACCTCTGCAAAAGCTGTGCCTCATCCCCGCACCCAAAATTGCCTTTCCCTTGAATTCAACAAAACTTCAAAAAATAAATTCCATAATCCTTGTACTTCATACCTAGCCTAAAATTAGTCATCAATTCAGTCATCTCGAGCCTCTTTGATTACCTTTTGCCGAGATTGACCGGAGAGAGCCCTCTCCTGTCCTCGTAGGGCTAGCTACGAGGCTGAGCGTGGTTTGATGTGGCCTTGAGTTTTTCCTTCCTCAGCCTGAGGCGAATTCGAACGCTAACATAGTGGCGACCATACTGGGGAAGAAAATGGTTTGCTTGTTGATGTCATTTGTTTTATAGCTACAGACGGAGCCTGAAGTTATGCCAAGTAGCCTTCGAAACGCTTTTGCTTTGCATTAGCAGAAGTAGATAAACGCTGCTTCAGTCAATCTTCGGTCTAGCTTGTAAACGTGACATCTAACTTCTTAATTACCCCAGTAAATGTATCAAGTTCAGATCTGATGGTTGATGGTGGACAACGATCAGACACTAGTAAGGCTGAAATCATTCACCTGGCGACTCTAAATTAGTTTTGAGATCAGATCCAAAGACTCCACTGGAGGATGATCCCGACAAGCAAAAACATGAAAGGACAACATGGGCAGATCAGGTATTCAAGTTGGAATTTCATCCAAGACATTTTGTTCTTTGTTATAAATTATTTCTTCTCTTTTCCCAAGAATGTCAAGAAGGCTTTGCAAAGTATATTGTATTTGAGAAGAGATCCTTGGCTTACAGTTGATTCTTTCCCTTTGAGGATTGTGAATACCAAAGATTTGCATACCTTTGAGCTTGATCAAGACCTTTCTTCTAAATTTTGTGGTGACCGTCTTCAAATTGATGAGCCTCAAGAGACCAAGACTGATTCTATACCTGCTGTACATACCCTTACACCTTGTAAAATTCCAGATCGGTATAAACCTCTTGTTTTACCTTCTGTTCTCCATGCTTTCCCCAAAAACTATGATCTATACTTGCCGAGGTTTGATGGTGAAAGTAAGAATGTCAACACTGAGCAACATGTGCAGAATTTTGAGTCTTTTCTAGGCCTTTTTGAAGTTGATAGCGAAGATGTTAGTATAAGGCTTTTTTCTCTTTCTTTGCAAGGCAAAGTGAAGAGTTGGTTCAAAACCCTGCCTGATGTGAGCATCTCAGATTTCCAGTAGTTCGTCAAAGTTTTTCTTGACAGGTGGATGATCGAGCAAAACCTTTTCTTGATTGTAGAAGAGTATAACCAGCTGAAAAGACTACCAAGGGAGACAGTACAACAATTTTCAGCCATATTTAATCAAGTTTATTATTCAATGCCAGTTGAGATAAGGCCTACTCCTAGATCTGCTCTCTTGCACTATCTGGGTGCCTTTGATCCGGAGATGGAGTTTCAGCTGAGAGAAAGGGATATTGCAACGCTTCATGAAATGCAAAACAGTGCAGTAAATGTAGAGGCTCATCTGTTGACCGAAGGGCAAGGATGAAGGAAGAAGAGATGAAAAACATAGATCCGGAAAAATCGACATCTCTAGAGGTAAAGCTTGAGATTTTGGTAAGTGCAGTGGAAAAGATGATGGAGAAGGTCACCGTAAGAAATGCTTATGATGTTCAAGCTCATGGCTCGCTGATTGAAGAAGAACAAGTTGCTGATCCAAAACATTTTGTTTCTTATCCTAGTTGTCATTAGATCTAATAATGATTGTTTTGTAAATCATCTTGGAGAAGAGAGATCTGTTGATATGACATGCATGCTTGATGATATGTTTTATACCGATGATTTGCCTCAGTTTGATCAGTATGATGATGATTATGTTCTCCAAACAGAAGCTAATCTTACAGACAAATCAGCAGCTAGTTTGTGGGCGGAGGAAGTTCACTTACAGCAGCTCAAATACAGTGATCAACCGATGCATATCAGCTATGACAATGACGAGGAAAGTGCAGCAAATTTTGAAGTAAGTGAAGGATCTTTGCCTTTTTGTTTTGATTCATGTCAGTTCATCAGAGACAACTTCCATGCAATCAGAAATCAGCTATCGACTAGTCTTGATTTGGATCCTCTTGAGCGCGATGAAAACTTTGTTCCAGACTTTTCATATTCAGATTTCCAGCCCCCAAATTCCATTGATTGTCAAGTTGCACATGAAGATATGGAAGCTAACACATATGATCAAATGATACAAGAAGATTCCCTACCTTTCTGTTTTGAATCATGTCAGTTTTTGAAGGGTAAATTGTATAGTAAATCTTCAAATGAGCAACCTGTAGGAAATCAACAATCACTCAGTTTTAATGTTGAGGATGAAGGTCAGATTACAGATGAAGGTGTGGCAGCCAAAATACATGATTTAATGATGCAAGAGGATTCTGTACCCTTTTGTTTCGAAGCATTTCAGTTTATAAGGCAGAATTTTCGTACTATCTCTAAAGAAAAAGATGAGGAGCCAGTAGGATGTCATACAGTTTCAATGGACACAATGCAGTAGTCTTTTCAGGTTTTTCATGATCCAATAGCTGATGTTTTGGATGAGGTTTGTAGTCAAAGTCTTTCTCCATTAACTACATGTGAGCTTGAAACATGTGCTGACATGAACTTGATCCGGCAGCCGGTTTCTTTGTCATTTTTAGCAGAGGTCTCATCACAAGGCTCAGATCAAAGTTTGCATTCATGGTATGAGGAGAAGAGAAGTAATCCATTGGATGAGCTAAGTCCCAGTGTGCATGAACTTCAAGATCCTTATGCAGTGTTTTTGGAGGCGGATAGAGAATTCATATCATTCAACGGATCTGTTTCTAAGTTATCATGGGAGTTGTCGTTCATTAGTTCTCTCTTGTTGTTCATAAGTGAGCACTTGCAGAAAATTCGAACAGCAGATGGAATACTTACTTGGTTGCATTGGTTGTTTCATTTCACTTGATCAGGTGATGAATGAAACTGTTAGAGTAGGTTTTGATGAATAAGCTCCACTTTGAGCATCATTTTCAGTTGGTCGATTGTGTTTAAGTATCGAGTCAGTTTTTAGTTGAGTCATGATTCCTTTGTGATTCAATTTTCAGTCTTGTTGTTAAGTTAGTTTGTGTCGGTTTTCAGTCATGAATTTTAATTTGAGTTTTTGACTCCATTGCCCAATGGATAAGGCGTTGGTCTGCTATCCCAAAGATCTGCCGTTCTTGGCACCTCCAAGGAGCTACCATCCCCATTGGATCCAATGTTAGTGTCAGTCTTTCCAGCCTTCCTCCAGTGATCAAATATGCTCTTACAAAGTGGTCTTAGAGTGTCAAGGTCAAATTTTGTCATTTCAAAGAGTCTTCAAGCAAAATTTGGTCACTGGGCATTAGATCTAGGGTTTGCTTTCACTCCTTCTAAAGTTGTCCAAATGTCAGTCTATGTCACTATTCAGCTGATTCTATCATCATTCATAGGGTTGTCCTCATCATGACAAGTTCCATTGGGTCATTTTACAGCTTATTCATGCTTCAGTTGTGCCTTGGTAAGGTCCATTTCCCTCTCTTAGGGTTTTGGAAGTAATTTCTCTTGGATGGTCAAATCATTAGAAAAACTTGTATCCAGATGTTCATACACCTTCCCCTATCCTTCATGTACCTTATTAAACACTTTCCATCCCTTAGATCCGCCAAATTCCTCATTTTCGCACAAACCCTAGTTTCTTGCTACAACCTGGCAATTTTCTAGGTTGGGCCTGTGTTTTGCCCTTTTAGACCCCTTCCCCTCACTCGATCTCTAAGATTCCACTTTCCCCTGCTTCCTAACATCCCTCCCTACTTCCAAAAATTTCCCCAAGGATTTTGAAGCCCCTCATCCCCTTCATTTCGCTTCATTTCCACAAAATTCCTTGTTTCACACATCGGGATAAGTTTCACTCAAAAGATGTTTCAGAGAAATCAAAGATGCATTTTGGAAAACTGAGAGAGGTTTTTGTTCACAACCGGCCAAATAAGAAAAACCTCCTTCACTATTTACACAGGTGTCATGGTTTTAGAGAAATGTCAAAAATACCGTTGCCTTAGGAGAATCGAATGCACCTCTGAAGTGACCTTGGGAAAACCCAATTTTATCCTAGCTTGGTTGGTCAAATGAATTTCTTTATTAGTCAAATGATAACTAGACACAAAGATATTTCCAATGAGCTATCATGAGCTCAATTTGGAGTTGAGAAAGGTATTCAAAAGTTGACGGCAACAACACTCTGCCTTGAGGCAGCCTCATTTGGCACATTTTGACCAGTCTTGGGAGATTTGATTTTTGACAAGGAAAATGAACTCCACATTAAAAAATTATACTTGGGTTGGAAAGTAGACTCAAATCCCTTTCCAACAAGCTATCCTGTACCTGATTTGGACACCAGGAAGTTCCCCAAAAGCAGGTGGAAAGGCGCGCTACGCATCAGGGTTTTTTGGCACAATTTGTTTTTTGGGCTCAACGCGTAGCGTGCCGCGCGCTACCCTTAAAATTGGGAGGTCCAAATCACAAATGGTTTGAATTTTTGGATTTTTCATGATGAAATACACATGCTCAGCTACTGCCAAGGCATTTCATCAAGGTTTGGGTCCCCAAAAGGTCAAAAAACATGCAAAAAATGACCTCACTGCCCCTTTTTGGACACACAGGAAGCAGTCTTGGGAGAATGAACTTTTGGGGGGGAAAATGGATACCAAATTGGAAAATTTTACTTGGGTTGGAAGGTAGACATCCATACCTTTCCAACGGGCTATCCTGAGCGCAATTTAGATTTCGGGAAGTGCCCCAAAATCAGGTGGAAAGGCGCACTATGCGTAGGGCTCAGGCGCGCTACGCATCAGGATTTTTGCACAATTTTCACCTTCAGCTCAGGAAACGTAGCCAATTTGACCAGTTTTGACTTGTGATGGGATTTTTCACCCTCCTTGATGTAATTAATGTAACTTTATGTTGACTTGACACTTATTTACCTATTCTAGATGATTCATTCATAAAATAGCAAACATTTAATGAATGAATTGGTTTCCTAGCTTATAGAGGCAAGTTGTTTTGACTGCCTAGATTGTAGTGCTCTGTTTAGAATTGGTTGAAACAGCTCCTAGGATGATGAGCTCGACCCCTAGAGGCAAGGGAATGTGTTAGCTTGCCTATATTATGTATTTTCTTAGTCATTTTCAGGGTTGGACTCTTGGGAATAGCTGGATACACTATTGTACATATTTTATCTGCAATTTTGGCAAAGGATAGACCAGGGTTTTGCAACACTATTTGGGATTCATGTGGCCTTATGTGTTGATGGTGTGTTTCTCTCAGTACTTGTAAGTTGTGTATGTGTACCATTTTCCTTATTTAATCTTCTGCAATTAAACGAATGAAGTGTTAAGGTAGAATCCATAAATTTGCTATGCTCTGCCTTTAAGTTTGTTTAATTTTCCATGTTTTCTTCAGTTTAAGGAGAATCCTTGAGACTTCCTTGCTCTCCTTAGCTCCTCACCTGTCAGGACTATTCATTCACTCACTTTAAAGGCATCAAAACAATCGCCTATCTTGCCACAAGTAGACCTCTGCAAAAGCTGTGCCTCATCCCCGCACCCGAAATTGCCTTTCCCTTGAATTCAACAAAACTTCAAAAAATAAATTCCATAATTCTTGTACTTCATACCTAGCCTAAAATTAGTCATCAATTCAGTCATCTCGAGCTTCTTTGATTACCTTTTGCCGAGATTGACCGGAGAGAGCCCTCTCCTGTCCTCGTAGGGCTAGCTACGAGGCTGAGCGTGGTTTGATGTGGCCTCAAGTTTTTCCTTCCTCAGCCTGAGGCGAATTCGAATGCTAACATTCATCTTCTAAGTTATGTAATAAAGAAGTGAAAGGGAGCAAGACATGAAGAGGAAACACATGGAATGACTTTCAGTTCTTGCAACCATGCATGTCATTGAAGACAGAATGATTCGACAATGATAAGAAATATTTTAAGCTACACTAAAACATCCTTGGGTGTATAGTATCAATGTTGAATATCACAAGACTCATATGAAGTGTAAAATTTGTGAGAAATACAAGGCTCAAGGTCCATGGGGTATTGGAGATGGATTTAATACGATTCAATATGATGTTGTGAGAACTCATGCAAAAGTCCATTATTTGTCAAACATCAACTTAGAGAAATTTGTATGACACTGAAAGGTTTGAAAATCCCATTAAAGAACACATAGTGGCTATAAGTGAGGCTAATAAGGAAATGGACAGAACTACCATTTAGTTAGCATATTTTATTGCAAAAAAAGATATTTCAATTTTTACTTATGAAGATCTTTGTCATATTCAAATGCATCTACAGACGCCTAATATACCTTCTCGAGTGGAGTATTCTTCCCACATAAATAGAAAAGAAGCTACTAAATTCATTCACTCTATATCAAATTATCTTGAAGAGGTGCAAGCTAGAAAAGTGTTAGAAAATCCCTTTTTCTCTATAATGTTAGATGAAAGTATAGACAATGGTTTGGAACAACACCTTGTTGTGTATTCTACATATCTAGATTTAAAAGGTTTGGGCCCTCCAGTCACACAATTTATGAAAATGATAATTGTTCCTGGTGGAAAAGGAAACACTGTATATGATACCATCGTTAATTTAAAGGAAACAAGGTAGTTCGAAAATGAGAAACTAATAGCGGTTTCGACTGATGGTGCTTCATCTATGGTTGGATGTGAAAATGGATTGTCACACTGCTAAAGAATGATTTAGCAACTTTGATTGGCACTCATTGCATTTCACATATTGAAGCACTTGTAGCATCATATGCTTTGAAAAAGATACCTGAGTATTCGTATGTTGAGACAATAACAAACAAGGTATAGTCATGGTTTGGAAATTTAGCAAAGAGAAATAATAAGCTCATTTCCTTATTAGAGATAATGGAATTAGAATCCTTGCGGGTTCTTCAAATCCATGGGATTCTATGGCTCTCTATTTTGAGCGTGTAGAAGAGAGAAAGAAAGAATTCATTGTATCATAAGGCAAGGATTTTTTTAATTCAATTTTGTTTAAAAATGCTTGCTGATGTTTTGAAGGAGTTGAATAATCTAAACGAAAAATTTCAAGAAGATAATGTGGATGTCACATTTCTTGGAATACCTATTAACCATGCACTAAATACTCTTAAAAGATATTTTTGTATACTAAATTCTTTTGTAGAAGGTGTTTTACATCTTACTAAATTTTTGAAAGACTCCAAAGATGGTTTCCTGGAAAATGTTGACAAAGAGGGGAATACCCATAGACATGATTTTTTGTATGTTTCAATCCATGATGAACAATTGTCACAACCAATGGTAGCTTGCAATGAGGGCTCCCTTCAGAGTTGCATACAACTTACAAGAAATTATGTCCAAGAATTGATTGAGAGTTTCGATTCAAGATTTCCAGATCTTCATCTTTTTAATCCAACAAGTTTGTTTAGTCCTTGTCATTACCCGTCAAATATTTATGTCAGAGAAAATAGTGTAAAGCATTGGCTTGAAATAAATTTTTCACATTTGAAACATAAAACATGTAATGAAGGTGAAAATGTACTAATGTTTGATATTACAACTTGTAAAAGAGAATTATATCAATTTATTGACGTGGTTTATTTGAATAGAGAAAGATTCTTAATGGAAGATGCATGGAAAGTATTTTCTCAAACAAATATTGGCACTTTAGGTATCCAAATATGCTAAAATTATGGCAAGCAATGCTTGTCATACCAATGAGCATCGTCGCATGTGAATGAGGGTTCTCTAAGAAAAATATGATAAAAAATATAAGGATAATAAGACTATCAATTAACACACTTGATGCATTGATACATATATCATTAATAGGTCCTAAAACGACAGAGGTGAAATGGGAACAAATTTATGAGATTTGGCAAGTTGCAAAGGAAAGAAGGCTTTTTGACATGTGAGGATTATTAAGTTATATGTTTTTTTACTTTGCACAAAGTTTATATATATATATATATCTATATATATCTATATATCTATATATCTATATATATATATATATATATATATATATATATATATATATATATATATATATATATATATATGACTTTTGTTGTCCTTTAATATATGTATATTTTTGATGAAGTGAATAAGAAGTTTATAATATCTAGAGATGTAATCTTTCTTGAGTCTTCCAATATTGACAATGTTGTTGAGTGGCAACATAATTGTTTGAATAGGTTCAAACATGAAAATTATTTTCAAGAGTTTGATAGTGATATTCCACATCTTCTTCTCTTAGCTCTATACTTTCTATGAAGAGCCCTGAAGAAATTAGGTTGAAGGAAATTCCTACCCTTGCTTTGTCAGGAAAGAGCTAAGAGACTACTAGCAGCAGGTAGCCAAATTTGATAAGTAGTGAAGGTACATGCCAGATACAGAGAAGGATTAATGCAAAGGAGTGTACTAACTATATACATATCATTAAAAATATTTCATCCCACATAAGATGCCTTGCATCGTGCCTGGTTAGTCATAAGATCATGTTGGTCACAACCTCTGTAGCTTAAATAAATAAGTGGTATTTCTCTTCATCTTCTAAGCTATGTAATAAACAAGTGAAGGGGAGAAACACACGTACAGGAAACAATGGAATGACTTTCAGTTCTTGCAACCATGCATTTCATTGAAGACAGAATGATACAACAACGATAAGCAAACTTTTAAGCTACGATAAGAGGTGTATTTCAAAATATGTGCTTTGTTTTCCATACCTAGCCTCCAAAGGGTTATGCATCAGATGAAGTCTTCATGCGGTCCCAATATTCTATCATACCTTGGGTTCCTTGGTCTACTTATTTTTATCCTCAGCTCCTTGAGAGTCATCTATCATGTCATCTTTCTTCGTGGCCCCTGAGAGACATAATTGTGTATTTTCAGCGAGAAGTGACTGTTGCGGAATGAGGCCCTGGGAGGAAACATTTACAAATTTTTAGCTGGATGAAAGGCACTACTATTGGATGAGGTCGTGGAAGGACACATCTATGCAATTTCAGGATGCAAGGCAGACTGGGTAGTCAAGGGAAAAAACTGCACAATTTCTGGAGACATTGGGTTCGGGTTGAGGGAAGGACATTGGAGGAAACCACTCCACAGTTTTGAATGCTAAGGGAGGTTGGGATTTGTGTGCGTTGCACAATTCCAATAGGCAAGGGAGAATCTTGAGGGTTACGTATGTGAAGTGTGCAGTTCAGGAAAGTTGGTTGAGGCTAGGTTGATAAGGATACTCCAAAATTTGGCTAAGTGTGGGAGCAGTGGAACTGATGTGAACAATGATAAAACTTGACTACGATCACACACTTGAAAACTTAGCGATACAACATAAACCATCTAGAACATATAACACGTACTTTGCTTAATGAAACAACGTTTGTGGCATCTTACGACAAGTGTGGCTCCGATGATAGACTTTGGGATGATGATAGATTGTGTGAAATGAGTTTGAAACATGTCTATGTGGTGAGGATAGCCCATTCTCATAAATATTTCCGCTTGAATCAAAACAAACCTCCCTTTGCATGACAAGCGATAACCCACATGCCCAAAGATGACAGATTCTATGTAAAAATAAAAGCATGAATGACTCTTAAGATCGAAAAGGGGAGATTGAGATCATGATCAACTTACAAATAAGTGACTAAGGAATGATTGATCACAATATCCATATTAGGCTCCAAAATTTAAGTGCAGGCCAAAATTTTTGAGGGTGTTTCAGCTGCTACAATTGAGACTTCACCTATTGGAAATAATACTGAGAGGGGGGGTGGATCAGTATTATCAAGTTCTTTTAATAAATCTTCCTTATTTATACTTTGAATTATTTTTGCATGTCAGTACCATAAATAATGAGCATGAACAAGAAAAACAGATAGTCATACCAAAGAACACCAGATATAAGGTGGAAACCCAATGTGGGTGAAAACCACCTGCTGCAATATGTCTCTATCTTCTTTCAAATTAGAAACTCCTTTTACAATGGTTTTGTACTGGTGCAGTCCTTTACCAGTACGCAGGCTGCAACCTGCAGAGAGCTACAACTCTCTCTCATTTTCCAGTCTCTCCTGGAAGGGAGCTACAACCCCCTACTTCTTTTCTTTCAAGGACCACTTTTCATAAATTTTCAAACTGGATCCACAAACATCAAGAGATCATCAAGTACAAGTAAATCACCCAGTCAGCTGCAGTAACCAGATCAACAATAACAGTAAACAAAACCCAGAACGCCTTATCAATAGAAAAATTCAGCCAACAAAAGGTCTTAAGACAGATACATAGTTTTTCTTTCTCTGGCCTGTGTGTGTATGCACTTCACCTTCTGCTCCCCTACGTATACCCGCAGAGACCCTTCTACCTCACCGTGTACCCACGCACTGTTTCTTCAATCGCGCTGCGTACTGTTACTGTAGGGACGCACCCACAGATACTATCGCGTCGCGTACTGCTACTGTAGCCACACACCCACAGATGCTATCGCGCCTCATACCTACACACCTGCGGCTTCTGAAGCGCCACGTACTTTCCCTGTGCCTACGCACCTGATCCTCTGTCGCGCTTCGTACCCACGCACTGCGCCTTCTTCTGCTCTACGTACCCACGCAATTCTCCTTCTTCTGCTCTGCGTACCCACGCACTTGCACCGTTAATCACCTGCGTACCTCTTATTAGGGCCGAACTGGCAGTCCACCAGTGTGCTACAGATCGTCAGATGCCCAGATCTGATCATGCGCTCGAGAGATCACCCTTCATAGATTCGCTTTCAACTTCACTTTTATATAGATCAAGCTTTTAAAACATTAACCCAGTATTTCAGATCTTAAGATATTCAATTTGCAAAAGATGCTTAGCCAAGTGATCTTCTTTGCTTTATATAGGCAAGCTCTTCCTAAAATCATGGATCAATACCATAGATAACCAATACAAGGGGCCCAAAACATGGGGCTCAATAATAATAATAATATAAAACAATACCACGGGCCAAAACCATAGAATCAAGAACGGCGGGCTAAATACCACGGGCCAAACATAAGAAACCCCACGTGAGCATGCTTCTCTGCCTTGAAGTAAGTGCACTGGGGGTACGCACCTCATGCATGGGTGACCTGCGTGTATGACCGCAGTCCCTTCACGGCGTACCTGCGTGTATGCACCTTTTGAACTATACTCCTGCGTACCTCTTAATTTCCAATATTTTGAGGGCCTGATTAGAGCATTGCCACTTGAGAGTGTTGCCATCAAGTACAACATCTGTATCATAAAGCCATACGAGAATCATAATGCCAACAATCTCCCCCTTTGGACTTGATGGAAACCTCAAGATCCTCAACGTCATTCTCCCCCTTTGACATCAAGGGCAAAGGGTTATGCTCCCCCTAAGAACATGCTCCCCCTGACTATAAACCAAATCTGCAAATAAGAACCATAAGCCACCAAAACACCATAAATGACCATGAAAGAGATAGAGACATATTGCAGCAATATTCAGACCAACATCCATGATCTTCTTCTATACGTCCTCCATAATGCCAACAATGCATTATATGCTCTCCCTAAACCTGTGCCATTCGATCTTCAACCAATCCGCAACCTAGCACATGTACGCATATGCCCCAGATGAGCCTTGCGTACAACCAACCATCAGAAGAGATTCAACAAGATGATGCATCAACAACCCCCAACTTTTGCCTGAGGTATTCAAAGGTCTCCCTAGGCAATGGTTTGGTGAGTATATTAGCAACTTGTTCCTTAGAAGGAACATACTCCAACTTGACCTTTTGTTCAAGTACTTGTTCCCGGAGAAAATGATACTTGATCGGTATGTGCTTGGTCTTTGAATGCATGACTGGGTTCTTTGAAATGCTGATTGCACTTGTGTTATCACATAAGATGGAGATAGGTGGTGTACAAGTGATTTGAAAGTCCTGCAAAGTCTGCATCATCCAAAGGAGTTGCGTGCAGCAAGATGCAGCAGCAACATATTCTGCTTCAGCTGTAGACAAGGCAATTGAACTCTGTTTCTTGCTGAACCAAGATACTAATCTGGAACCCATAAAGAATGCACCACCACTTGTGCTCTTCCTGTCATCCACGCTTCCTGCCCAATCTGCATCTGTATAAGCATGAAGTGTGAGATCTGTATCTCTAGGATACCATAAGCCATAATTTTGAGTCCCTTGAAGATATTTAAAGATTCTCTTCACTGCCTGAAGATGAGTTTCCTTCGGATTTGCTTGAAATCTTCCAAGTATTCCCACTGCATGCATGATGTCTGGTCGGGTACCTGTCAAATAAAGTAGACTTCCAATCATAGATCTGTAGGTTGGTTGATGTACTACTGCTGAGTCATCATTTGCACTGAGGCTACATCCTGTGACCATGGGTGTATATACTGGTTTTGCATCTTTCATGCCATATTTCTTCAAAATCTGCTTGAGATACTTGGTTTGTGAAAAAAAGATCCCTCCTTCTTTTTGTTGGATTTGCAAACCAAGAAAATATGTTAGTTCTCCCAGCAAGGACATTTCGAATTCTTTTTGCATTACCAAGGCAAAGCTTTGACTCATAGCTTCTTCATTGCTCCCAAAGATAATGTCATCTACCTACACAACAAGTATTAGCAATTTGTCGTCTTCAACTTTTATATAAAGATTGCTATCTGCTGATCCTTTTGAAAAACCTTGTTGATGAAGATATTTGTCCAAGCGATAGTACCAAGCCCTTGGAGCTTGTTTGAGACCATAGAGATCCTTTTCAATCTGCATACAAGATTTGGATCATTTCCAAGAATAAAACCGTCTGGCTGCTCAATGTATACTTCTTCTTCCAAGTCTCCATTCAGAAAGGCTGATTTCACGTCCATTTGAAATACTTTGAAATTTTGAAAGCTTGAGAGAGCAAGGAACATTCAGATGGCCTCAAGTCTTGCAACAGGAGCAAAGGTTTCTTCAAAATCTATTCCTTCTTGCTGCACATACCCTTTACAAACAAGTCTGGCCTTGTTTCTAATTACTTCTCCATTTTCATTCAATTTATTTTTGAAGACCCATTTTGTCCCTATAACGTTCTTATCCTTTGGTCTAGAAACCAGCTCCCAAGTGTTGTTCTTTTCGATCTGCTCAAGTTCTTCATCCATTGCTTTCACCCAACATTCATCTTTGCATGCCTCTTTCACATTTTGTGGTTCAGTGGAAGAAAGTAATGCCAAATAGCTTGAAGCTTCTGCAACTGTTCTTCTTGTTTGTACACCTGCTTCTTTCTGCCCCAAAATCTGAGATTCTGGGTGATTCTTCTGAACATATCTGGATGGAGTCTTCTCTTCTATCCTTATTTTCTCCTCTGGTTCTTCTTGAGGTTCTTCTTCTTCATCATTCTGTTTTTGAGGGTAGTCTTCATCTTCTTCGATATCTTCATGATTTACTTGCCTAGGAATGTATCCCTTCTCATCAACCACTACATCAATGCTGTCAACAATTCTTCCAAGTCTTTTATTGTAGCACTTGTATGCTTTGCTGTGTGGAGAATAACCAAGAAGAATGCCTTCATCTTCTCTAGCTTCAAGTTTGCCAAGTTGCTCATCAGTATTCTTAATATAGCATTTGCTCCCAAAGATTTTGAAGTGCTTTACCGAAGGAGTCTCACAATACTAGAGCTCATGAGGAGTTTGAGTGCTGTTCACCCGAACATTTGTTTTGTTGAGAATAACAACCGCAGCATATGCAGCTTCACTCCAGAAAGTTGCGAGAGTTCCAGACTCATCAAGCATAGCACGAGCCATTTGTTGGACTGTTCTATTCATTCTTTCCACTACTCCATTTTGCTGAGGGGTTCTAGCTGTAGAGAATTCCCTTCTTATCCCATGTTCTTCACAGAAATCGAAAAATTCATTTGAGGTAAACTCCCCACCTCTGTCGGATCTAAGGCACTTAATTTTGTATCCTGATTCATTTTCAACCAAGGCTTTAAAGGATTTGAATTTTTCAAATGCTTCATCTTTGTGCTTCATAAGTCCTAACCAGACAAACCTGGAGAAATCGTCAATGAATAATATCAAGTATTCTTCCCCTCGAGGTGTCCTTTTTCTGAATGGTCCACATACATCTGTATGTACAAGCTCAAGAGGCATGCTAGGTGATCCTTCCTTTTCTGGAAAGTTAGTTCTGGTTTGCTTTCCAAACTGACATGATTTGCATATGGTGTTGTCTAGAATTTTGATATCTGGAAGGCCGCGTACTGCCTGATATTTGCATGCTTTCCTTATCTGTGAAAAGCTTAGATGCCCCAACCTCCGGTGCCATAACCAGTGTTCATCATCCTTGCTTAGATAGCATTGTTGTTGTCCTTCTTCAAATATGTATAGATAATTTGGAGTTCTTTTACCTTTGATCACCGTTTTACCTGTATCAAGATCACGAACAAAACATCCATTTGTTCTAAATATCACCTCGGTTCCTTGATCACACATCTGGCTAACACTTAGAAGATTATGTTTCAATCCATCAACATACAAAACATTTCTAGCTTTGACCTTTTCTTTTAACTGAGCAATGCCTTTTCCTTTTATAGTTGCAGGAGTATCATTTCCAAAAGAAACTTTCTTTCCCTTTTCTAGAGCAGAATATGATTCAAGTTTTTCTTTATCACCTGTCATATGCTTCAAACATCCACTGTCAATGTACCATAGATTTTCCTGTCCCTCTGCATAAAATGCTATCCCACATCTTTCTGTTTGTGGTTCCTTTATTTTCCATGTTTTGGTGCTTGAGGCTTGCTCCTTTGTCTGCTGAAACCTGCTCCTGCATTCAGAATCTTCATGACCAAAGTTATTGTAAATAGAACATTCAACTTCATTTTCAAGAACCGAAAAGTTGTTATAGGTCCTTTTTGTAATCCTAGTCATACTTCTTTGTTTTTGAGCTTCTCTAGTCATGATCGTTTTATATGCAACACATTGAGCTTCTTTGTGACCAAAGTTATGGCAAGAGAAGCATTGTCCATTGAAGAAACTTCTGCGGTTATCAAATCTTCCGGCCAAACGATTGTAATTTCTATTGTCATTCATTCTTGAAGCAAATTGAGAGGATTTTACCTGTGGCTGATTGTAGCTTTTGTTCATCCTTAAGACGGATTGCCCCTGGTTTGCCTGATAGTCTTTGTTTGTAATTGGTCCCTGCTTTACCTGGTGATCTCCATTGTGCTTTTGCTCATTCCTTCTTGCTGCATCAAGATAACTCTTTGAGGTGGATGCTTGAGAAGTTTCTCCATTATACCCCAGACCTGTCTTGTTTAGTGGAGAACGCTGTACATTGATGATCTCATCCAGAGTTTCAGATCCTTTGACAAACTTAAGATTAATAGCCTTTGTTTTTTCAATCTCTTTTCTAAGACCAACAATTTCACCTTCTAACTTTTCAAGATATTTTTCTTTTTCATCAATCTGAAATTGTAGAGTATCAATGATCATATTCTTTTCTTCTATACATGTCTTGAGTCTAGAAATTTCTTCATGAAAGCTATCCACATCTATAGCATCCATGTAATCATCATCTTCAAATGCCATTAAAAGTTTATAGTCTTTACCTCGTTCATCTTCATCACTATTTGATAGACCATCACTATCTTCATGAGTGTAGTAGCTTTTCTTATTTGCATTCTGTTTCTTGCTCCATCTAGCAGGTTCCTTTCCTTTGTCAATCTTATCCTTATGAGGACATTTCGCAGCATAATGACCTACTCTTCCACAAGAAAAACATTTAAAAGGTAACTTACCTCTGAACCTTCCAGTACCCCGCTGAAGATTTCTGACAAAATTTGATTCTTCTTCTTCTTCTAGCATGTGACTTGCTTCATAGTAGTCTCCTTTGCCTGAAGCCTTGAAAGCAGCTTCTTTCCTGTCTGATGGACCTCCCTTTCTCATTTCATAAGCAGTTAGAATTCCGTGTAGTTGAGACATAGTAAGAATTCGTAGATTTTCCTTTTCTTCTATTGCAGATACTTTAGATTCAAATTTGGGGGAAAATGATCTTAAAACTTTTTCAACCACAATAGCCTCCTTTATTTCTTCACCCAATTTTTTCATGCAATTAACAATCTCGTCTACCCGAAGAAAATAGTTAGCCACACTTTCATCATTATACATTCTGAGATTCTCATACTGAATCCTGAGGGTTTGAAGTTTAGCACGCTTTACCTGTTCATCTCCTTCGTAGCTCAAGACAATCTTGTCCCATATTTCCTTTGCGGATTTATATTGCATAACCTTTACGAATTTTGTTTGAGATAAGCATCCTAGCAGAGTATTGACTAATTTAGCATTTGTTTCATATTTCTTCTTCTCGGCCGAATCTGTAGGAGTAGCTGAAGGAAAAGTGTAGCCTGTATGTATGATATCCCAAACTTCTGTACCAAGAGATTGAAGATAGGCAGTAACTCTTACCTTCCAATAATTGAAGTTTGTCCCATCAAAGATTGGTGGCCTGATTGATGCTTTCCTCTCGTAGTTGCTCATGATGAATGATCTTCCTTCAAGCGATCAAGCTTCTCTGAACGACCTGCTCTGATACCAATTGTTGGAAATAATACTGAGAGGGGGGGTGAATCAGTATTATCAAGTTCTTTTAATAAATCTTCCTTATTTATACTTTGAATTATTTTTGCATGTCAGTACCATAAAATAATGAGCATGAACAAGAAAAACAGATAGTCACACCAAAGAACACCAGATATAAGGTGGAAACCCAATGTGGGTGAAAACCACCTGCTGCAATATGTCTCTATCTTCTTTCAAATTAGAAACTCCTTTTACAATGGTTCTGTACTGGTGCAGTCCTTTACCAGTACGCAGGCTGCAACCTATAGAGAGCTACAACTCTCTCTCGTTTTCCAGTCTCTCCTGGAAGGGAGATACAACCCCCTACTTCTTTTCTTTCAAGGACCACTTTTCATAAATTTTCAAACTGGATCCATAAACATCAAGAGATCATCAAGTACAAGTAAATCACCCAGTCAACTGCAGTAACCAGATCAACAATAACAGTAAACAAAACCCAGAACACCTTATCAACAGAAAAATTCAGCCAACAAAAGGTCTTAAGACAGATACGCAGTTTTTCTTTCTCTGGCCTGCGTGTGTACGCACTTCACCTTCTGCTCCCCTGTGTATACCCGCAGAGACCCTTCTACCGCACCACGTACCCACGCACTGTTTCTTCAATCGCGCTGCGTACTGTTACTGTAGGCACGCACCCACAGATACTATTGCGCCGCGTACTGCTACTGTAGCCACGCACCCACAGATGCTATCGCGCTGCATACCTACGCACCTGCGGCTTCTGAAGTGTCGTGTACTTTCCCTGTGCCTACGCACCTGATCCTCTGTCGCGCTGCGTACCCACGCACTGCGCCTTCTTCTGCTCTGCGTACCCATGCAATTCTCCTTCTTCTGCTCTGCTTACCCACGCACTTGCACCGTTAATCACCTGCGTACCTCTGATTAGGGCCGAACTGGCAGTCCACCAGTGTGCTACAGATCGTTAGATGCCCAGATCTGATCATGCGCTCGAGAGATCACCCTTCATAAATTCGCTTTCAACTTCACTTTTATATAGATCAAGCTTTTAAAACATTAACCCAATATTTCAGATCTTAAGATATTCAATTTGCAAAAGATGCTTAGCCAAGTGATCTCCTTTGCTTTATATAGGCAAGCTCTTCCTAAAATCATGGATCAATACCATAGATAACCAATACAAGGGGCCCAAAACATGGGGCTCAATAATAATAATAATATAAAACAATACCACGGGCCGAAACCATAGAATCAAGAACGGCGGGCTTAATACTACGGGCCAAACATAAGAAACCCCATGTGAGCGCGCTTCTCTGCCTTGAAGTAAGTGCACTGGGGGTACGCACCTCATGCACGGGTGACCTGCTTGTATGACCGCAGTCCCTTCATGGCGTACCTGCGTGTACGCACCTTTTGAACTATACTCCTGCGTACCTCTTAATTTCCAATATTTTGAGGGCCTGATCAGAGCATTGCCACTTGAGAGTGTTGCCATCAAGTACAACATTTGTATCATAAAGCCATACCAGAATCATAATGCCAACATCACCTTCTTGGTAGCTTCTTTTTCAACCAGTGCCTTGAGTTCTACGAACTTGGAGAATGTCTCATCTTTCTTCCACATGAAAAATATCCAACACTTACGTGAGAAGTCATCAATAAAAATGACAAAATATTTGTGTCTAACAGTGTAGATTGTCGAGAAAGGTCCATAAACATCATAGTGGATCCTTTCTAGGACTGCATGTGCTTTGTTGTCCTCATCATAGAATGTGGATTTTATGTACTTTTGTAATGTACATCCTTTGCATATATCCTATTGCTTAAGTGCTCCTTTACATATATCCTATTTCTTAAGTGTTGCTACCCACTTTATGTGCTGGAGTTCCCTGTAAGATCTGGTTGATCATGTTAATTAAGATCTGAGAGTCCCCTTCAATTATGAGTGGGAATAATCTATTGTTCTGAGCCAGGAGAAGTCCTTGCCAAATTCATTCTAATTCGACCGAGTTGTTTGTATCCCAACCTATTGACCCCATGAATGTTGGAGAACATTGCCCTTGTGATTTCTAAATATTCCCCCAAATCCTGCTTTACCTAGATTTCCCTTTGATGCTCCATCAAAGTTAAGCAGTACCATGTGTGGTGGGGGTGGAGTCCATTTGTCAGGTGTATCTCCAGAGGGTGGGATTTTCCTTAGGTGTACCTTCTCATGGTTCCGCTGAAGGTTCAAGTTCAGCCATATATTTTGTTCCTGTGGTCTGGATGGCAAATCATCATCAAGCCACGTTTGGAGCATCAAGGTTTCTCGTATGTTTTGACATATATTGATCCATAGAACTTCTATGGGAGAGGAATGATCTTTGATGATGCGGCTATATCTCTCTTTCCAGATTGTCCACATGAGGAAAGCCGGTATTAGCTTCCATAAGGCGTTTAATATTTTTCTTTTATAAGGGTGAGGTGCCCAAGAATGAATAGTGTTGGCTGAATTCTCCTTATTTCGTCCATCTCTTTGACTTCTGAAGCTAACCTTCTCCCAAAGCTGGGTTGCTAACAGACATGAGTTTAGGAGATTTTTGGGTTAAAGCACTCGATCCATCCTCTTAGGTATAGCCCTGTTGCGTTGAAGAAATATGGTCCTCCATCGAATACCCTGTTTTAGTCCTCCAGAAAATTGAAAATGGCAGTAAAGAAGCCCTTAGGCCCTAACTGCAATGTTATGTGCCCTTTTGGCTTCCATTTGGCTACGATCCAGCCGTGCAAAGCTTTCTCCGTTGGCCAAAGGCCTATGAACTTTCCTATCAAAGCATGATCCCTCATAAATTGGATCTGAGTGTTGATCGCTGACTTGGGAGCTCGATTTTGGGTCTGTCAACTGCTACCGGCTTGCAGGTGTTTGACGTCACTCGTGGTTCTTCATTTGTGTTGTTATTCGTTGGCGTATTTTCATTCTATGTTGCTCAAAGGAGCAGAGGCCCGGACAACTCCAAAATTAAGGAATACTGCAGTCTGATTCAACATAATTTACTAACAGAGATCTCCTGCTCCTGAGAGAGCCTAGGTTGGCTGCCAAGTCCGCCTGTGAGTTTAACTTCCTCAGAACATGATAGAAGGAGATTTTGTGGAACTTGGGCAACAATAGTCTAATTTTTTTGAGGATGGGGGCTAACTGCACCTGAGAAGGGATCTTTTTTTGGATAGACAGAACGGGGATAACTTGGCCTAGTTTCTTAGCAAGTCCTGAATATTTCTTGGAAGCTCTATTTTGTCAGGTGCTAACATTAGGACACCCTTCCAAACTTCTTGAGCAAAGGGGCACAATAAGAACAGGTGGTTAGCCATTTCTTCATCCAATGCACAAAGAGGGCATCTGGAGGGACCTTCCATTCCACGCTTCCTCAGGTTATCTCTAGTGAGGATACTTTTATGCGCCAAAGTCCAGCAAAAGAAGTCAATTTTTGGGAGAGCAGGAAAAGACCAAATAAATTTCCATTGAGTTGGCTCTGGGGGGACGCTAGGGACAACCATCATACTTTTGTAACCTTCTGCTGCTGAGTAAGAGCCTGAAAGAGAACCCCACCCTCTTTTGTCCTTAGAAGAGGCCTTTAAGGGAGACTTTCCTTCGAGAAAATCCAACAATAAATTGGCTTCACCATCCAGCCAATGAGGGACCTCCCCCAAATTCAAACCATCCCATAGACTTTCTGCATCATTTGTCCAATTGGAGATGCCCCAAAGGGTTTCCAGATTGCTGGCCTGAAGCCAAGCTCTGATATTTTCCAGTTCTGCCATCTGATTCAAGGGATGATCTCCAAGAATAGGTGTCCATCTCATGCTATCAGAAACAAGGCTCCCTATGAAATGTGGTATGGCCACATTCCTTCAGTGAGGCATCTCAAGGTTTTTGGTTCCTCCTGTTATGCCTTGATACCTAAGGAACAAATAAAGAAACTTAGTGCAAGGAGTCACAAATGTATCTTCTTTGGATACTCATACCTCCAAAGAATACCATCTCTATGTTAATGTGAATAAGAAGATTATGATATCTAGAGATGTGATCTTTCTTGAGTCTTCCAAGATTGACAATGTTGTTGAGTGGCAGTGTAATCGTTTTGATAGATTTGAACATGCAAAGTATTTTCAAGAGTTTTATAGCGAGATTCTACATCTCCTTCTCTTAGCTCTATACTTTCTATGAAGAGCCTTGAATAAATTAGGTTGAAGGAAATTCCTTCCCCTGCTTTGTCAGGAAAGAGCTAAGAGATTGCTGGCAGCAGGTAGCCAAATCTGACAAGTAGTGAGGGTACATGTAAGATACAAAGCAAGGATTAATGCGAAGGAGTGTACTGACTATATACATATCATCAAACATATTTCATCCCACTTAGGATTCCTTGCATCATGCCTGGTTAGTCATAAGATCATGTTGATCACAACCTCTGTAGCTTAATTAAACAAATGGTAATACTCTTCATCTTCTAAGTTATGTAATAAGCAAGTGAAAGGGAGCAAGACATTAAGAGGAAACACATGGAATGACTTTCAATTCTTTCAACCATGCATGTCATTGAAGACATAATGATTCAAAAATGATAAGAAACATTTTAAGCTACACTAAGAGGTGTATTCCAAAAGATGTGCTTTGTTTTCCATACCTAGCCTCCAAAGGGTTATGCATCAGATGGATTCTTCATGCGGTACTGATATTTTCTCATACCTTCGGTTTCTCGGTCTTCTTATTTTTCTCCTTAGCTCCCTGAGAGTCATCTGTCATGTCATCATTCTTCATGGCCCCTGAGAGACATAATTGCGTAGTTTCTACGGGCAATGACTATTGCGGGAGTAGCATCATTAATATAGTTGGTTTACACTTGGAACCACTACACTAGGTGTTTTCTTTCTATTTTTCGCTCTTTTTCTCCTATCATCACTGTTTAGTCCTTAAGATCATCATTGTCTTGACATCATTGTGCCCCCTAGGCATTTGTCACAGAGAATTTGAGGCCTTCACCCTCAGTTTCTATTAGGACATATTACTCCTCCTTGTCAAGTTAAAGTACATCTTCTGAGTCCTCCATTGAGTCCTAATTTTGACTCTCGTTCTACTGATTCTTCCAATTCTTCCTTTCATTCCGCATCTTCTCAATGTTATACCATCACCATGTCAAGCACCAATGCGGGTGTGGGAAACCAAGGTGGTAACCCAAGTACTAACTAGGGTAACCCCATGAGCGTAACCTTCACTAATATGGGCACTCCTACTCCATTGCCTCCTTTTATGGCTAGTTTGAGTCTCCCTAATTCAGCCAACTCATCAACGACCCCCTTCTTCATGACCCAAATTGGCCAGTTATGCCTACCAAGATTCCTTCCGACATCCCCAATTTTGAAGGTAATCCTAGAGAAGATCCCACAAATCATGTTCACTCATTCCATATGTGGTTTTCATCCAATTCTATCATATAAGACTCCATTTGTCTTCGCCTTTTCTACTACACTCTTACTGGAGCTACTGCTAAGTGGTATGTCGATCAAACCAGATCCACTCATTCCACTTTTGTGACTCTTGCCAAAGATTTTATAGCCTATTTCAAGTTACCTTTCTGTTATGACACTAGTAACAAAATCTTCACTTCTTTTCGTCAAACTTTTTCCATTGGCCTATCTGATCATGTTCAAGAATGACATAGAAGGTGGAGCATATGTAAAGCTCCTGAATTCTAAGACTGTGTCTATATGGATTGGTACCTTAAATCTCTTTTAGCCCCCATTGTTAAAGAAGTCAATTCTCACTTCCCTTAATCTGAGGAATATTCAAACCTTTTCTATAAAGAAATAAGTTTTTTTCTTTATAAAACATACAGTTTGAGGTTAAAAAACTTGTAAAGGGAAAATTTAAGAACATCAAAAGCTACCAAACAAAAATCTTAAAAAAAAATTTGCATGTCCTTTTTTATTTAACAATCAAGCAATACTTCCCTAAACCCTGGACTCAAAGCTTTACTGTACCTACTTTTAAAAGTGGGGATTGTAGAAATTAATGTGCAAATTCTAACTGCTCATGAAATTTTCTAAATCACAAGACTAGAAGCTACTCTACTGATCTGCAGAAGTAAATTCACGATTGAGAACTCATATCATCAACATGCATCAAGATTCAACACACATACACAAAGATTTATCTAAGGAAAAGCAACTTGCCCTGAGAGACAAACAATCCCCATCTCCTTTCCATACTTCCAACCCAAGGAGAGTACACACGATAGTTGTGAGTTGTGTTTGTGTACCTGTTAAAGGCTCGAAATTCTCTGCCTCAACATTATAAGGGAGACTACCTAGCCGGGAACTTAAAGCAGCTCATTTTCCGTTGAAATGGTGGTTCTAACTGGTTAAACTAGGTCCAGTTACCTTCTTTCTATCGCTAATGGCTTAAAGTATGCCTTTTACTTACCAATAGAGAAGAGACGTCAGATCAATGCTCTCACTGATCACACAAGAAAGTGATCCTTAAGCTGATTTGGGGCTCAGCCAAGCCACAACTAAATTTTGCCCCTTTGATAAGAGGACTTCTAGGAATGTAGAATTAAATCTAAATGCAAGAAAAATGAAAGAAATCCTAAGCCTATCTATAGCAAGTCTCGATAGTGATCTGTAATAGCTCTTCGAATGGCTTCCTGAGTCCTTTGTCTATCACCTTCTGCATCTAGGATGGAGCTAACATTATTCCTTATCTTTCTGGCTGTTGTTTGCTTGTGAAAAAAAACTGAGTTCTTGTCACCCCCTTGTAACCATAATTGTCTCGACTTGAGCCTCCATTTTGTTTCCTCTTCTCTGTTAACTCGGTATAGCTGTAAGTAGAGTTCATTTTCCTGTTGTTTGTTCTCTTGGGAAAGGCCATTATCCTCTATTGGTCTTTGGATACTCTCCAGATTGTTCTTAATTTCTTTTTTGACCTTCTCTAGTTGTTGATACTTTGTTTTAGCCCATTCTTTGATGGCTTGTTTTGTTTTCCGTATTTTTGTTTCCCAAATGAAACCAGGGGAGCCTTCCACATGTTGGATCTAAGAGCTGTAAACAATTCTTGCAACTGCTGGTATATCATTCCAGAGAGAACTGTGTCTAAATGGAATGGGCCCAAGTGGCCTATGATTTTCCAGCATTAGAGTTATTGGGAAGTGGTCGGAGGCAGAGCACGTTAGAATGTTAGCATATCTGATGGAGAAAGCAGAGAGAAGTGTAATATTGATGAGAATTCTGTCCAACCACTCCATGATGTTACCAGCACCCATCCTGTGGTTGTTCCAGGTGTATCTATGGTTTTTTAGAGGGACATCCATAAGATCATGCTCCTGCATGATATTTTCCAACTGTATTCTATATGGATCAGGCATAAAACTGCCTCCCCTTTTCTCATTGGCATGGAGGATTAAATTAAATTCTCCTCCTAGAATAATGTTAGTGTTCTCTTCTGCATCCAGACTATCTTTTAGATCATGCCAACAACTATCCTTATCTCTGCAGTGATTCGGCACATAGATGTTGTAGATGATAATGGCTTGCTGATCTGCTTTATTTTCCAGAGTTGTTTTGATCCAGTGTTGATTTATTGTTTCCGAAATACAGTTCCATATACCTTGATTCCAAATTGTTGCTATTCCTCCTGAGGCTCCTCTTGCCTCACTAATGCTTCCTCTATACTGTCTCTGCTGCTCAATGACATTATTCATTTCCTTGTGGTTTTGTTTTGTTTGTTGTAACATAATAATTCCTGGCGTCTTAGAAATGATAAGATCCCTTAGGGCTACTACATTAGAGGGGTAGACAAGTCCCCTGATGTTCCAAGATAATATTTTCATCATTGGATATGCGGTATGCAGGGAGGTGCTCACCCCCCTTGGTCCTTGTTGATTGCTTTTTTGCCATGCTGCCCCAGGATATAAGTTTCTATGGGTGTTCGCATTCCCATTGCTATGTCCTTTTGTGCGTTCTCATCCCTGTGCTGCTTAGTAGATTTCTTGCCTGGGCCAAGTTTCTTGGAGGGTTCACTAGAACCCCCGTGATCTTTAGATGAGCTTTTGGTGATTCTGTTGAGGGGAGGATCAAGAAGAGGCTGAGAGGAAATAGTAAGAGGCAATGAGGATTCGATAGTGTCTTGGTGTTGGCTTTCATGGAGAGGGGGCTCCTAGGGATCAGGAGGAGAGTGGGGGGATGAGGGGTCTTCTTCCTCCAAAGATTTGAAGGGGTTTGATGTAGAGGGTAATGGCTGAGTCAAGATGGGAGGGGAGGAGAAGGCTGTAGCTTGGATTTCAGGGGGAGGCTTTGGTTTTGGGCCAGATTGTTTGGGGTTTGCTTTCTTTTTTTTGACTTGTTCCCATGTGTCTTCACTGGCTTCAACATTTTCATTCATTTCATTTTCTTTTAGTTTACTACACCTATTAGCAAAATGACCATATTCATGGCATACCTTACATTTGAACGGGATTTGATTGTAGTCCAGCTGCTGAATATGGGTCCATTGGTCCACTTTGATCTTGATTGCTTCCAGAAGGCCCTTTCCTAAGTTGGATGGATTGTTTATCTCAGATACATTGAGATTGGTTAAATTCAGCTTATCGGGTTCATGAGGGTAGGAGAGGGAGGCGAAATAGAGATGGGAAGCTTAACAGTCATCTAGAAGGAAAATATATGCCTGCATGTAAAGGTAAAGGGAATGCTAGGGGGGTAATTTGATTCAAACAAAGGGTGAATTATGCTTCCCTGAATGGACATCATGAGACTGTGTTTAAGATTCACCATTCCGAAGCTGCGAGAAGACTAGAGTGTAAGCACAAGAGAGAAGCTAAACATATTGTGGGTTGTGAAGAGGGCCAAGAAGGCCCTTTCTGGTTCTTCCTCTTTTATTTTGGAGACACAAGATTTACGAGTGTTTATAAGATATCAATAAAGATGAGATGGATTGTCAAGCATATGCTGGCAGGGGTGTTGTTGGACTGTCACAGTGGAAGAAATGATCTAATGCATAAAATGAATATCTACTGAAAAAGAAAATTTCAATGTTGAGGTGCAACTTGGGAGGGGTAGCTGATGGTTCCCTAAGCTAGGTCAAGTGCTTGCAATGAATTAAAGATCAACTTCTGCTGCAAAGTCTCATGAGGAATATGATTATGCAATAATTGCACCTAAAAAATTGGAAGTCAAAGTCTAGGACTCATTATAAAGAAGCGGTTCAATCAATAACCACTAAGTTTTGAATGGGATCTAAAATTTGACTTTCTCAAAATTGAATGAAGTTGGAACCACTCTAAAACAACTCGAAACAATTAATGTTAATATTAAAAATTTAAGTAAAATCTGACATTATCCTTATCTTTCCTTTTCAAAAAGGAAAGATAAGGAGAATGTCAACTTTTACTTTAACTTTAAAAATTAAATATTACCATTAATTACTAGGGTTAGGTTTTGTAGGGCCCTCGAGTTAATAATTTTTTTTTCCTTTTCAGTAGTTTTTATTAAAAAAATATTATTTGGTGGTCATCAGCTATGTTGCACTACATTCTTTAGAATTGGTCAATTTATTAGAGAACTAGTGAATTTGGTGTTTTAAGGTCAGTTCAATACAAGACCAACCTTAGCCAACCTGAACCGCCAAACTAGACCAGTACAACTCTAAAACCATTGGGACCAACCAATTCCACTAGTTCTAGGCTAGTTCCAATAACAGTTTTCCCTTCTCATCTTCCTCTGAAGTCGTTTTGTTGGATCCTTTCAGGAATGGTGATTTGGAAAGTGCCATAAACTGTCGAATTGTTGTGAGCACCTAAGATCATAAGTAGTTAAGCCTTGGCAAACAGAAATTTACAAGGACCTAGTATAGACATCCCAAAAGATATTTAGTGAGGATGTGCATGCAAGGAACTATTACAAACCTCCCAAGATACTTAGTGAGGACGTGCATGACCAAAAAGCATAATAAAAAAAATATCAACCCTCAAAAACCATGCCCAAAACATTGAAGTGTGGTGCAAAACAAATTGCTGGTAGGCTATTAATGCTACCAACAATCATTCGCTCTCTAATTTCACAAGAATCTCCTAATCAAGCTACCTCCTACACTATTGTTATAGCAAGTTCTTGCAACTATGTGAGCTACAAGAAATTAAAACTACCTTCGAATCTCCACCAATTTTAGGGGACTTGACTTCTCTTCATGCCCCAACTATTTTGGGTTGATTGATCAGTTAACTAGATGATCACCGAGTTTGACTGAAGTCCCACTGCTTAAATGACCTTCCACTAGTTCCTCCAAAAGTTAGAACTAGTTTAACTGACAACAACCTGAGATAATTGACCTTTATTGCCACAAGTTAGCAATCGAATATGCAAAACTGAACTCTAACTCCTCCAACTCGAATCTATTGAGTAAACTAGGTGACACAAGCCATGTCACACAAGTTAACATCATCCAAGTTGTCTGTTGATGTGGAAATTTGAATTTTTTCAATTTAATCAAGGAAAAATCAAATTGAGAATTTCTTGCTGCATTTTTCAAAACATAGTTCATTGGAATGCATTACTTTCACTATGAACTTGGCATTGTTCACATGTTAAGTTCATAAGGTTTTGGGCTGATGTGGTTCTATGTGTTGTGTATATAAATAATAGGTGTCCAACTCTTGCTATTAGAAACAAAACTCCCTATGAAATGTGGTATGGCCACATTCCTTCGGTGAGGCATCTCAGGGTTTTTGGTTCCTCATATTATGCCTTCATACTTAAGGAATAGATAAAAAAACTCAGTGCAAGGAGTCACAAATGTATCTTCTTTGGGTACTCATACCTCCAAAGCATACCATCTCTATGATGAAGTGAATAAGAAGTTTATAATATCTAGAGATGTGATCTTTCTTGAGTCTTCCAAGATTGACAATGTTGTTGAATGGTAGCTTAATTGTTTGGATATATTCGAACATGCAAAGTATTTTCAAGAGTTTGATAGTGAGATTCCACATCTCCTTCTCTTAGCTCTATAATTTCTATGAAGAGCCTCAAAGAAATCAGGTTGAAGGAAATTCCTTCACCTGCTTTGTCAGGAAAGAGCTAAGAGACTATTGGCAGCAGGTAGCCAAATCTGACAAGCGGTGAGGGTACATGCAAGATATAAAGCAAGGATTAATGAAGGAGTAATGCAGAGGAGTGTACTGACTACATACATATCATCAAACATCTTTCATCCCACTTAGGATGCCTTGCATCGTGCCTGGTTAGTCATAAGATCATGTTGGTCACAACCTCAGTAGCTTAAATAAATAAGTGGTAATACTCTTCATCTTCTAAGCTATGTAATAAACAAGTGAAAGGGAGCAAGACACGTAGATCAAACACATGGAATGACTTTCAGTTCTTGCAACCATGAATGTCATTGAAGACAGAATGATACGACAATGATAAGCAAACTTTTAAGCTACATTAAGAGGTGTATTTCAAAAGACGTGCTTTGTTTTCCATACCTAGCCTCCAAAGGTTTATGCATCAGATGGAGTCTTCATGCGGTCCTAATATTCTATCATACCTTGGGTTTCTTGGTCTGCTTATTTTTCTCCTCAGCTCCTTGAGAGTCATCTATCATGTCATCTTTCTTCGTGGCCCGTGAGAGACATAATTGTGTAGTTTCAATGGGCAGTGACTATTGTGGGATGAGGCCTTGGGAGGAGACATTTACACAGTTTTAAGATGTAAGGCACTACTTGGGACGAGGCCCTGGGAGGACACATCTATGCAATTTCAAGATGCAAGGCAGACTGGGTAATCAAGGGACAAAACTGCACAGTTTTTGGAGACAGTGGGTTCCGGCTGAGGGAAGGACATTGGAGGAAACCACCCCGCATTTTTGAATGGTAAGGGAGGTTGGGATTTCTGCGCATTGCACGATACAAGCAACGGAAAAGCTTGAGGGTTACATATGTGAAGTATGTAGTTCAGGAAAGTTGGATGAGGCTAGGTTGCTAAGGAAACTCTGAAATTTAGCTAAGTGTGGGATCAGTGGAACTTATGTGAATAGTGATAAAACTTCACTACAATCACACACTTGAAAACTTATCGATACAACATAGACCATCTAGAACATATAACACATACTTCACTTAATGCAACAACCTTTGTGGCAGCTTATGATAATTGCGGCTTCGATTATAGACTTCGGGAGGATAAAGGCGACACTTGTGTAAGAGTGTGTGAAATGAGTGTTAAACATGTATCATTCTCATAAATACTCCCCCTTGAAGCAAAACAAACCTCCCTTTGCATGACAAGCGATTACCCCCATGCCCAAAGATGACACATTCTATGTAAAGATAAAAGCATAAACATAGGTTTGATCTAAAGTGGTCATTGTATTAAATATAAAGTTTTGTCTTAAAATATTTTTGTCTCAAAATGCTTTTGTCTTAAATATAAAATTTTGTCTAAAACTAATTTTGACTTAAATTGTTTTTGTCTTAAAATAATTTTGTCTTAAATTTTTTTTGTCTTAAAATAATTTTGTCTTAAACTATTTTTGTCTCAAACTAGTTTTGGCTTAAATATAAAGTTTTGTCTCAAAATATTTTCGTCTTAAATTTTTTTTGTCTTAAATATAAAGTTTTGCCTTAAAATATTTTTGTCTCAAACTACTTTTGTCTTAAAATATTTTTGTCTTAAACTATTTTTGTCTTAAACATAACGTTTTGTCTTAAAATATTTTTGTCTCAACCTATTTTTATCTTAAACGTTATATTTGAGACAAATCAATTGATATTAATTTTTAATGTAAAATAAAAAATGAGTTTTTGAGACAAAAAATTTGTTGTTTCAAAAAAATGTCTCAAAAGTGCCCTTAGTGTAGTAGTGCATTAAAAACATGAAAGATTTGGAAATAAAGTGGATTCCTATCTTCAGTCTTTTCGATGTCCGATAAGGGTCACTTTTAGTGAAGTGAATCACAGCTTATTGTTTCATTAAAGCTATCAACTACTAGAAAAGAAAACAGATTGCTTCTACCTTTCGTCTTATCCAAGTCGGATGAGGATCACCTTTACTATTAAAAAAGTTATATTAATTACGGATTTGAAATTCAATTTTGAATATTTTTGTGCTTTATTTTTTTATCATACTCTTTTATTATAACTGCAAAATATGCATATAGTGATTGATATAGCTTTGACTGCCAATTAATTCGTTATTATTTTAATATCAGTACATTTAACCAAAGTATAAAAAAATAGTAATTTAAAATTATTTAGTGATTTATCATTCCGGGTTTTATTGTTTTTATATAAATTTGATTTTTATTATCTACCTCAAATAAAATTAGAATAAATTAAATATTAATTTTGGATTTATTTAGCGTGTAAAAATATCAAATCACTTTAAGTGCAAACGTATTTTCTGACTGTTGTTCATACAAGTATGTATTCATTTTCCATTTGGGTTAGCCCACACATAACATAAGCAATTCATGCCATAAATTGTAACTATATTGTAGTTTTGTAGCCACAAAAAAGTTCTTTCTGCTAACCAATTATCTGTCTATTCTTCATACCTTCAACAAATTAGACACTAATGATTTGTAAAGTCATAATAAAGCCAAAGGTAATGACCAAAGCCCAGATTTTACATGTTAAATTAGTTGAATAGCATTTGCCCCTTAACCTCAAATAAACATAAGAAGTAGATCCATATTTATTAATTGCAACGCAAACATGTTTCTGTTTAGCATTAATATCACAGTCCCTAAATTACTTACACGCAAACATGTTTCTCTTTAGCATTAATATCACAGTCCCTAAATTGCTTACTAGATGTGATAGTAAGCAATTTGAATATGTACTAATTAGATATTTCTTAAATAATAAATTTATATGTTTTTATTAGAAACTATTAAGAATGTAATTGAAATTATTTTTAATAAGAATTTTTTAAAATTATTTTTTTTATATTTAAATTTAATTTTTAATTATTTTTAATTAATTTTTAATCATAATATAATAAAATAAAATAAAATAATTATATGTGTGGAGAGATATTTTATATTCTACATATTTTTAGTAACCAGCAATATTTATTAGAATTTAAAAATTAAATTTAAGCAGATAACGTTTTTCCAAATATTTTAACTAACTTAATAATTATTATTATTATTAACTTAATTATATAAATTAAATAGATTATATATCCTGCTGCAAATAATCTAGGTAATATTTAAAACTCAAAGATGTTACCAATTATATATGTAACATTTAAAACTAAAAAATGTTAAAAACTAAAAAAATCTATTTGGAAACTTTTATTTCATCCATAAATTATATATGCAGATAAAAATATTCACAAATTATTAAATTTGTTAAATTTAAACCACTCATAATTATTATTTTCAATGAAAATTTTCTCAGCTCTATTACAAAAGAGCCCATACGTAGCCTCTTAATAATAATCAGTATTGTTTAACAGTATCATAAGCTTAATATTTAAAATTAATATAAAATAGGGGAAAAAATTACTAAAGTAATATCAATTACTAAGCTGAGTAGGCTACTTCGAATGTAATATAAAATATCTGCCATTTCATTTTGGACGATCCAAGCGGTTGCACTTTTCCTTTTAAAACTTCACTGTTCATTATATTCAGATTGAGCTTCAGATGTATCCTCTCTTACATATGCTGTGCTCGTGCTCTAACAACCAGCTTAAACCAGCACAAATTGCTCTTTTGTAACTTATGGTTTGCTGACATTGAGAAAGGGTAAATAATTTAATGATCACGTAAACTGAACTGGAATAGTAAAATATTTCTACAACATAAACAAAAGAGAAAATAATGCTCTATGATGCGAAGAAGCAAATAATTTTCTATGATGCCAAGTTTATTGAATAATCTCTTTGTACATCGTTCCACTCTCTGTGAAACAAAGGCACCACTCACCGTTGTCAATTTGATGTGGCGGTCTTTCAGAATTCGCCAAAGAATTGGCGTTCTACTTCCACTGTTTTTTCAACCCTCGCAATTCCCGGGGGAGATCACTAAACAGGTTGCAGTTTTTCTGTGGTTGGCAATTACTTTAACATTGGCATTGCTTCACCTTCCAACCACGGCAACCAGGGAAAATTTACACAAATCATCTTCTACGATGAGCTTTTCCCTTTTCCGAAATTCTCCCAACAGTTATAATCTTCCCCACCCCTTCCATTCCAATAATGGCAACGACTATGGAAAACCAATCTATCATGCAATATCCAGTAATGGCATAAATGTTCCATGCCCAAAATCTAACGAATGACTGTGATATGAGCTTTAAGCAAGCAGATCACTATTGTATTTCGGAAAACTATTGTGGATTGAATTGAACCCATCAACGCGAACTGCTCAGAAGCCCAGATAATTGAAATATTGAACACTTCCACGTCTTTCGTTGATTCTCTCTTTTAATAGAACCCTTTTATGATCATCGTGTAACCATGGAATTCGATTTATGAATAAGCCATCGAAACAAATGCTTCTCCCATGGCCTCTAGCGAGTCTGCACCCATGGCTATAATGCCTCTCGTAAACTCGCAGAAAAACTCTTACGTCTACTAGTCTGCTAAGGAAGAACCTTGCTTTCTGAAAAAGTCATCATCGCTTGTAAAGTGAAAGCTACTCACCGGAGAAAATCTTTGAAAACAAAATGGATTCTTTGCTTTGGTCTTTGTCATGTCCCATGACTGTCACTTAACAGTGTGACAATCACCTTAGATTGTATTATTGGTAAATGTATCATGAATTTGAAATAAATTCGATACATCCCTTTAGTCTTTTCCATGTTTTTTTCCCGAAGGTGGCAAAATCTATCAAATTCAGGTGTCAAACCAACAGTGAGGACAATCATCTCTGGCTGCTATCCGCGAATGTCGATTTGACTCATCACCGTTATCAAGGAAAACCACGCCACCTGTAATAACCCGCTGGTGGTCCGTAAGGGAGCCACGCCACCTGAGCAGGCTTTCACTCCTGCCAGATGCTTCGGGGTCTTGGCCGTTACCCTGTTTCCTTACGTCCGAAGAAGACGAGCTCTTAGCCAACCAGAAGCAGTTTTACGACATACTCCAGACCGAATTAGTCTTTTCCATGTTACCTTTAGTAAGGTGACAATAATAACCTACTGTTTCATTATAGGTACGATTATTTGAAAATAAAATTGATTATCCTTATCTCTTTGGCGCTTCGAGTGTCGCACAAGCCTTACTAGTGTGACAGTCACAAACTATTACCGTAATATTGTTTCATTAAGGGTTATATATATATATATATATATATATATATATTCCATGTTCCATCATGTTTCACGGGGGTCACTTTTAGTAGGGTGACAATAATAACCTACTATTTCATTATAGGTATTGATTATTTGGCAATAAAATGGGTTGTTCTTACCTCTTTGGTGCTTCGAGAGTCGCTCGAGCCTTACCTTTAGTACTGTGACAGACAAAATATTACGTAATAGTGTTTCATTAAGGCTTTAATATATATATATGTCCCATGTTCCATAGGGGTCACTTTAGTACGGTGACAATAATAACCTATTGTTTCATTATAGGTGTCGATTATTTGGAAATAAAATTGATTGTTATTATCTCTTTGGTGCTTCGAGTGTCGCACAAGCCTTACCTTTAGTAATGTGACACTCACAAAATATTGTTTCATGAATATATATATATATAACTGGTATGATATCTTTTTCATGCTAAATGGATTGTTTATTGGATAATAGATATTGTTTTTTAATGTTTTTATTATTATATTATAAAGATATGCGTTTGTTTTGTTTTTGGTTTGGTTTGTTATATCAAAATTAAATTTATTTAATTATGGTGTTATTTTGTGAAGTAGTTAAGGTATTGAAATAATTTTAATAAAGAGAAGACATTATAAATGTTTAGCTATATTCAGGATTATTGTAGTTAAAAACGGGTACTATATTAGTAGTGACTTTTAGTGTATTAGCTACTTTTACCATTTACGAACAGATTAAAATACAAAAGAATTATATTGTAACAAATTAGAATTAAAATAATTAGAATTATAATTAATCATATTGTAATAAATTTAATTTTAAATTATAATAAATAAATTTTAAATCAATAAATCAAGATGAACAAATAGTATAAGTGGTGATGATGATATTAACCCCATGGTGTATACCATTTGGATCACTTATTTTGTAAAGATCACTTGTAGAAATCACAACATACCTATGTTTTCCTTATAAGTGATTTCCTTCATATATAATTTAAAAATGATATAAAATGATATCTTAAGTAGTTTCATTAGTATATAATTTAAGATATTTATAAATTGATATGTATTATATCTATAGTGGTTGTGTCTTTAAAAAGTAAAAAATGTCATAAAAGTTAAGGTTAATTATAAATACTCTAAAAGGGTTGGCACTAATGGCTAAAAGTTGGGAGTTTTTCACCCTTTCCCTTTTCACGGCTCCCCTAAAATCATGGGGGCACCTTGAGGTTGTGGTTGAATTTGTGGTTACCCCCATGCACACATTAGTGGATCAAAGCCCACCTCCATGTGCTTCCATAATGGAATGAACTCCTTATGTGAAGGCGACTAGTTTGAAAACCAAGGCATTCCTTGTGTAAGAGTCTCTATAAAACCTACTATGTTGTATGTGGACCAGGCTAGTGTGTGGACTAGGCCAGAGTGTGCCCCAATCTAGGTGTAATCATATCTATGATGTGACACATGCTAAATGTAGTCCTTGGATTATTATTGTAAGATAGACACCCTTCGATCCCGTCGTCTTAGCTAAAAGCTAATCTAGCATAAATAAGAAAAAAAATATTTTTAATATATATTAACACTAATTTTATTTTATTTTCATTTAAAAATTTTAAATTCAATTTATCCATGAGAACCCAATTTAAAAGAGTAATTTTTTTATCATTTAAATATCTTCACAAATTTATAAGTATTTAACTATTTATTTTTATTTAATTTTTTTTTTAGTTTATTATATATCATATTGCTATGTGATAAAATGTTTCTCATATTAAATTTTTCTTTAATATTTTTGTTTTTTAATTTTTGATTCTATTGATTTTCCATTAAGATAGATAATTCCTTGACAGGTTATTTGTCTCTGGCCCACCATCATGGAAATCAAACAAGAGATAGAATAATTATTAGTCCATAAGTTTCCATAAAATAACAAAGAGTAGCGTGATTGGTTTAAGGAGGATGAGAGTTGTACCAATAGAGGGAGAACAAACAATAACTTTGATAAGTGGTCTTTAATATAATAGCATGAAACCAAAGAAAATGTAGTAGAAGTAGAAATAATTAAACACTATAGAACTCATAGATACTAGAGAATCTAAATACACAAACTTCAAGTGAATGGAAACAAGTAAGAGAGACCTAAAAATCAATAGGACGGAGGAGTGCCCTAGTCGATGGGCATGTCTACATTCTTGCAATGATTTTTTGTGTTTGGTACTAGAGGAGAACCCATTTAAGGCAATCCAACCTACCTTCAACATCTATCACTTACTAACTTCATCTCCTCTTACTTTTTAATGATGTTGTACTTAGTCTCTTATTTATCAATCAATTCTTTGATTAGCAAAAAATTGACATGTCAATAGAGGTTCACCATATATAGTTAGTGATCATGTCTAACTCTAGTGATCTTTGTATCAGGGATTCACTTTAGATTCTAAGATACATTGATGCTCCTATATTATTTCTTTTTGAATCAAGCAAAGATATAACTAGATCTATGGAGGTGTTTGGGCTTGGTAATGCCATGCAAATGACTCCACCTCAAACCTAGATCAAGAGTCTCCCATTATTCCCTTGTGTTCTCCCCTATGATGTTATTTATCCCTTTGTCTCATCATCACTGTGGACTTCAGAGAGATGTGACTTAAGTTGAGAATATATAGGGAAAATGAATAAATAAATTCTAGATAAAAGAATAGGTTGAAACCCACTATCAAAGAAAATATCGAGTCTATGAATGCCATGGTAAAAAATATTAATATTCTTTATTGCAAAGAATATATTGAGTTTGTACTAGAGTGAGGCTACCAGGTGAGGACCACAGAAATGGTAATAATGAGTTGAAATTCATGGCTTCTAAAGGAAATGAAAAAATAAATTAGCTATCATTCAAATGGGATTCTTAACCATCAATCTAAAGGTGAATGTTTCTAGAAAAGGTCTAAGGACTCTTTCGAGATGACTGTAATAAATGCATGGTGCAATGAAGGTTGTGGGGCGTTTGATTCGAGACTATTGTATACATATTGGTAATCATTATGGCATGTAGAGGTGGCCTATTATCATATACCCATGTTTAATTATCATGACCTATGTTCTATACACTACTAGCCAACCCCATAAGGGATAATATATATTTTTCACGCGAGGTGAATGTAACCTTCCTTGAGTTGAGACGAAAGAAGATTATCCCAGGAGGAGATGATAATGGAACAATGAGTCATATGTCCTTGATTAGCTAGCCTATTTCTCAATTTATTCCTAACACTGTGTAAGGGGATGCCTACTAAATTATGAGGAACAAGGAAAGAAATTGAGGATAGGTAATTTTCCAATCACCATGTATAAGTGGTATGAATTAGTGAAGAGAAAAATGAAAATTTGTGAACCAGTGTGATTATCAACAATGTGTCTCCTTTAATGAATATGTTGGAGAAATTTAGCTTGAGGACACGCACAGTTAAAAAAAAGAGATAAAATAGCTCAACTGAATTGTTACTTCTTATCCACATGTGGCTTACATAGAGGTGGAGGATTTGTTCATTATCCAGACAAAAGATGCCTCTAAATCCAACCTTGTTGATAGTTACCTTTGATGCAACATCAAAGTTGAGATTGATGAAACTAGTCAAGGGGTAGGGCTAATGATGCTAAGGTGAGAGAAAAGGTTTGGTGATAGAAAAAATGGATGCAAGGAAACTGGAGCAAATATGTACTCATCTTAAGCTTGACCCTTCATTAGTAGTAAATTCCTAATCTGTAGCACTGTAATCTCCCTGGTGAAAATTCCATGTAAAAATAGTTAATAAACATAAAATAATAACCACAGTTGATGGGATACTTATTCCAAGCTAAATGATGGGAAAAATCATAGTGATGGGCATCACTTGTGGTTGATTAATGGCTAAGGAAATGGCAAAGGCTTTGGAAAGGAAAAATGGCATTTTAGCACATTTATTTATGAAAATAAAGGAAATTAGGAGAAAACGGATGTGAAAGGTCACAAGTTGCATGTGAAGAGGAAATTTAAGGAAAGTAATGGAAAATAAAGAAAATAGAGGCCTCATTAATAAAATGGCTTTTGAGGACCAATTCATAGACTTTTGTTAATTTAGTTTTAGAGCTCTATCTATATTCTCTCTCTCTCTCTCATACTCTTGGATACTTAGGGTTCTCTTACAACACTCTTGGAGGGTGTGGCATACTTGGAGTTTTGGAGCAAGAAGGCAAAGGAAGAGAAGGATAGTGCAAGAGGACATCAGGATTAGCAACTACAATGGGTTTTTTTTCTAGGTACTGAGTTGCATGTATGTTTGCCTCACTAGTTTTGGCGTGCATGGCATATGCATGCGGTTTATTGGCCCTGATTTGTCACTCGCATGGAGTATTGTCTAGATTGACAATGGATTTGCCTAGCCTTACCATTTCCTGCATAGCCATGGTGTTGTGGGTTTATTTATTTGTTTTTACAGTTGGTTCTCATGTTTCCTTTAGCTTGCGTTGAGTTACTGGCTCCTGGAGCTTTCATTGGATAGACACTCTAGAGCCTTGTAACAACTTGGGTTGAGTTACTCCTCTTGGAGCCTTGGTTGGAAAAATGCTCTGGAGCCCTTGATGGGTTGAGTTACTACTCCTTGAGCCTTGGTTGGACAAATGCTCTGGAGCCCTGTAGCAGTTGTGGATTGAGTTACTAGTCTTGGAGCCTTGGTTGGAACAAATGCTCTAGATCCATGGAAGGATTGGGTAGAGACCAATCTAGTGATGGTTTTTTGATGTCCGAACGTGAGGTGGAATAACTGTTGATGGGTTGAGGTGGTTTGGCCTATGGAAGCTCTAGAGGTTTTTGATTGATTTGTATCATGAGATCCCACATTCATGCTTAGAATATGGAATAGGGTTGACTGACTGAAGAGATATTTGCCTCAGCGATGTCTATGGTTGGGTGGTTTTTAGAATTCCTACAACAAGTTGGCCTTTGCATCATTAATATGAGGTTATTTCTCCTTCTTATTTCATGAGTATTGTACTAGTTTATATGTGGATGATATGGTTGTGATTTCCTTGGTATTTTTGTTGTGATTATGTTGGTTATGAACATTTATTATGAGAGTGACTATACATGACTATCATCATGTTTTTACTTGTAAATTAATGAGAAACTTATCTATGACCTAATGAGTGAAGCTGCAGTTAACATGTTGAGCCATCAATGCTTCTTAGCGATTCTCAGAGGAGTATGAGACCCTTATGCTTAGATATGTTGTTTACACCTGTAAATTACATATTTGTGATATGTTTGACGAAATGTCTGTCATGGCTAGTAGGGGTCTCATCAAGGGCTTGTTTAAGTAATTTCATTTATATCATCATTCCATTGTTATCTTTCTGTTCTGAAGGTATCATTGAATTTTGGGCAGTGACCTGGGCTTTGGGCCTAAAAAAGTGGCTCAAATCTAGGGGATGCTAACACATTGCTTGGCAAAAAAGTCCCTTGACACTAACATACCATGCTGTGGGAGCATCCAGAGCCCTCTAGATGCATGAATTCCCATATGATGGGAGTGTCTAGGGGCTAATTGGTCTAAAATTTTAGTGGGACTCAAGGGTTAGTTACCTGAGAGGTTGGGATGGTTCTTGAGAGTATTTGTGCTATTGTGGAAGGTATGTATGGTGTGTTTCCATCGATTCCACTTCCTTAAGGTGACTTAAGAGGTATAGTCATATCATAGTAATGTCTCGTCACATGTTTAACAACGTTGGTTAGTTACTTGGGTAGATATGGGAGAAGGGTGTTACAGAGTGGTATCAAAACATGGTTCACCCATTAGACTGGATGGGTTGTGTGTTGGTCATGCATTCATGTTAGTCACATATGTGTTTCTTTTGTATGGTATGGGTCATGGTAGTAGTGATGTCGCCATCGAAGTTGATGGTGTTGTTGTAGAGTGTGTCACCATGAGTATATGGTTGATTATGCATTGCTTATGCACGTTAGCGTTCAAATGTGGTCAAGTGTACATTGATGTAGTGGTTGTTTTCATGCATGAGGTCACAATATGTGTAGTGATATGGTTGTGCATTGATGACTGAACTCTAGCTAGAATGATCGTTATATGGTATCATGCTTATGTGTTATATTTGCATATGTTGTCATGATTATGTTATACATGTATTATGTTGATTTGTTGACATTGCAGACAAGGTATCCTCCCCGAATTATGCTATGTTGTGTTGGTTTATTGTGATTTGGTTTAGATGAAATGATATAACTTGCAGGAAGAATATCAAATATGACTAGCAAGATGTTAGACTACAGTTCCCGAGAGTCTCCCTATGGATCATATGAGAAGCGTGGTTTTGGGCACTCTTGTAATTTGGGAGACACATTGAGAAGCTTAAAGGCAGAAAGAAGGAGTTGTAAGGCAGACAATGGCAGAATCGTATAAGCACATGAGAAACAAGTAGAGGTAATTACCATGATACTTCAGATTTTGCCAGAATTGCAACGACATGGACAACTTCGGATCATTCATGAGCAGGAGGATAGGACTAATGGGGCATATGGTAGTAGGTCTCATGGTGATCACACGTCAGATGAAGATGACATAGTGAGAGATGGCAGGTTGTTGGACACTCCAGATAAGAGAGGTGATGGACATAGGCCCTACTCTAGTTATAGTTCAGATAAGCACTATGATCAACATCATTATCAACCTTACAGGAGGAGTGAAAGGAGATGTTTTCCAAATGAGTTTAAGAAAGCAAAGCCACCTACATTTGATGGAGAGATGAAGAAATCATAGGATGCAAAAGCATGGTTTCTTGGTATGAGCAAGTTATTCTAGTTGCGTGATTACTTAAAAAACATGAAATCTAGTGTAACAACCCTCGTAAAAATCCATGTAAAAATATATAAATAGCACGGATGATGAGACACGTATTCCAAGCTGAATACTGGGCAGGACATCCTAGTGGGTGTTCATTTGGTTGTTTATGGCTAATTAAATTGGTAAAGGAAATTGCTAAGGCATTAAAGAGGCAAAAGGTATTTTGACACATTTATTTATGAAAATAATCAAAAATAGGAGAAAAGTAAGGTGAAAGGTCATAGGTTGCATGTGAGGCGGAAAATGAAGAAAATAAAGGCCTCATTCATAAAAAGGCTTCCGAGGACCAGTTGGTAAACTTTTGTCAGTTTATCTTTGGAGTTGTTTCATTATTCTATCTCTCTCTCTCTCATACTCTTGGACACTTAGAGTTTTGTTGGAGCACTTTGGTATTGGAGCAAGAAATTAAAAGAAGGAAAGAGGAAGCAAAGATCAAGAACGGAAAGGCATGACCGAGCAGCTACATCAGGCTTCATTGTAGCTACCGACTAGCATGTGTTTTTTCCTTGCTAGATTTGGCATGCATGGGATTGCATGTTGTTGGGTTGTGTTATATTCTTTCCACGTAGTTAATAGGGGGTTTGAAGGGCACCCATAACCCCACTTTATGGGGTCTGGGGCAGCGCCCCGGAAAATTTTGGTTTTGGACCATATGTTAGGTTGGGCGGACCCACCTATGGTTTTGTGCATGATTTTCGCACAAGTTTTTTGGACGCGATGGTTTTCGGTCCATGGTATTGGACGCGATGGTTTTCGGTCCATGGTATTGGATGCTTCAGCATGTATAAATATGTATTGTAACATTGAAAGGAACATAATGAAAAATCAAACTGGTAGTCCCGGTTTTGGGATCCAGGGAAACATCTCTGTGCATATGTGTTTTATGGGTTATGCTCTCGCATTATTTATTTTCTTTGTTTAAGAATTCGTATGCAGGTAATTTCTGTACAAGGTTAAAACCTACATTTGGTATCAGAGCTGTTTTGGCTTCAAGGGGACGCATTTGTTGCTGAGGGGTTTCGCTCGGACCTGTGGTAGACCTTGTTCAGTGGGAGATCTACGAGATCGATTCTAGTGGTGAAAGAAGATGGCGAGCAGTGGAAAGATAGAGATTGAGAAGTTCAACGGTCAGAATTTTGAGTTGTGGAAACTCAAGATGGAGGATCTGTTGGTGGATAAAGATCAGTGGATCGCGGTAGATCCGGGTACTAAACCATTGGGAGTGACTGATGAAGAATGGAAGAAGTTGGATCGGAAGGCAAAGAGCTCAATACGATTTTGTGTCTCGGATTCAGTATTGCTGAATGTATCAGGGGAAGCTACGGCAAAGGCTTTGTGGGTCAAGTTAGGGACTTTGTACTAATCTAAGTCTCTAGTGAATAAATTGTTCCTGCGGAAAAAGCTGTATAACCTGAGGATGAAAGATGGAGACTCGGTGACAGAGCATCTGAATGCGTTTAATACTGTGGTAAGTCAGTTATTATCTGTTGATATTAAAATTTCAGATGAAGATAAGTGCATCAGTCTGTTGTGTTCTCTACCAGATTCGTGGGATAGTCTGGTTATTGCAATAGGTAGCAATGCAACTGCTTTGCAGTTTGATGAAATAGTCTCAGCCTTGCTGATGGAGGAGATGAGACGGAAAAATATGGACAACCAGAATGGTGATGCCTTGTCTGTATGAGGACGGTCCCAGAACAGAAACAAAAATAAGTCATCGAGTGGGAGATCTAAATCTAGAGGGAGATCTAAATCTCCAGGAAAACCTACAAAGGTGGTGTGCTGGAAATGCGGAAAGGAAGGGCACTTCAGAAGGGATTGTAAATCTAAAGCTCCTGATAAAGGAAAGGGATCTGATGATGCTCCTTCTGTAGAGGCGAAAACCACCTCAGATGAAGGTGGGGATGTGTACCTAGCTTCTTCAAGTACACATGTAGATCATGAGGCATGGTTAATTGACTCAGGTGCATCCTTTCACTTCACTCCCCATAGAGAGTGGTTCTGCGAGTATGAGAAATACGATGGTGGTGATGTCTTCTTAGGAGATGATAGGAAGGCTAGAATCATTGGTCGGGGAAAAGTAAAGTTGAAGTTGCAAGGTGGAAGGGTTAGAACACTTCCGGGTGTTCTACATATTCCTGCATTGGCCAGAAACCTGATTTCTGTAAGCAAGTTGGATGATGCAGGTGTAAAGACGGTGTTCGAGAAAGATACCTGCAAGATGGTTCGAGGAGCACTGATATTAATGCGGGGAGTTCGGATTGGAACTCTGTACAAGCTGCAAGGTAGCACTGTTGTTGATGGGTGCAATAGTTCTATGGTTCCTGAAAATGGAGTAGAGAATCTAGTGGTCTCTGGAGAGAAGACCATGTTGTGGCATCAAAGGATTGGACATATTGGAGAGAAGGGCCTTCGAATACTTCATGGTAAAGGTATGGTAGAAGGTATGAATAATAGCTCTCTAGATTTTGATTTCTGTGAAAATTGTGTATATGGGAAGCAGAATCGGGTGAGTTTCCCCTCTGGTGGTAAGAGGACGAAACAGATATTAGAGCTTGTGCACAGTGATGTGTTTGGACCTGTGAAGTTTCCATCACTGGGTAAGTCTGTGTACTAGGTATCATTCATAGATGACTTCTCAAGGAATACATGGATATATTTTCTTAAGAAGAAATCTGAAGTCTTTGATAGGTTTAAAGAATTTAAGGCTCTGGTGGAAAATTAGACAGAGAAGAAGATAAAGGTGCTGAGGACAGATAATGGTGGAGAATTTTGCAGCAAGGAATTTGAAGAATTTTGTAAGAAGTGTGGTATAGCACGGCAGAAGACTACTCCATATACACCTCAGCAAAATGGAGTCGCAGAAAGAATGAACAAGACATTGATGGAAAGGGCAAGAAGCATGCTCAGTGGTGCCGGGTTAGGACATGAATTCTGGGCAGAGGCGGTGGATACTGCATGTTACCTGATCAACAGATCACCTTCATCAGCGTTGGAGGATAAGACTCCACAAGAAGTATGGACTGGTAAGAAACCCTCTCTTTCACATCTAAGGGTATTTGGATGTGATGCATATGTACATGTTCCAAAGGAGAAACGAACCAAGTTGGATAGTAAATCTAAAAAGTGCATCTTTATTGGGTATAAGGATGGTTTAAAGGGTTATAAACTTTGGAACCCAGTCACACGGAAGGTTGTGTACAACCGAGATGTGTTGTTCAGAGAGGTAAAAGATGTTATTCAACATGAAGTCCAACCAAAGGAACCTGAGAAGATAGAGTTTGAGCCAAAGGAGGAAGAATCAGACTCTGCAGCAGAGGAGGAATTAGAAGATGAAGAGCCACAAACTCCAGCTGTGAGAAGATCAGTTCGAGAAAGAAGGCAGCCAGGAAGGTATAGTCCATCTGCTTTCAGTTCAAATTTTGCTTTGTCTGTTACTGATAATGATCCCAGAACTGTGAAGGAAGAAGTAGATTCAGAGGATGGAAAACTCTGGAAAGGGGCCATGGTCGATGAAATGGCATCTTTGCACAAAAATGAGGCTTGGGATCTGGTGGAGTTGCCGGCTGGAAGGAAACCCATTGGCAGCAAATGGGTGTTCAAGAAGAAGACAAATGCAGAAGGAAAGGTGGAGAAATACAAAGCTCGGTTGGTAGCAAAAGGTTATTCCCAGGTGCCGGGAATTGATTTTGGTGATATTTTTTCTCCTGTTGCCAAGGTAACTTCTATTAGATTACTTTTATCTGTTGTTGCTGCTTTTGATTTTGAGGTAGAAGAGATGGATGTGAGGACAACATTTCTTCACGGGGATTTGGAAGAGGAAATCTACATGAAGCAACCTGAAGGCTTTGCGGTGAAGGGTAAGAAAGAACTGGTATGCAAGTTAAAGAAGTCTCTGTATGGGTTAAAACAGTCACCAAGGATGTGGTATCAGAAATTTGATACATTTATACGGGGACTTGGCTTCACCAGAAGCAAAGTAGATCATTGTGTGTATTTTAAATTAATTTGTGACCGTATTATTTATCTGGTCTTGTATGTGGTTGATATGTTGCTGGTTGGAAATGACAAAGAAATTATCCAGGATTTGAAGACCCAATTGTCCTCCAAATTTGACATGAAAGATCTTGGTGCTGCAAACTATATTTTGGGCATGGAAATTAAAAGAGATTGGTCAAAGAGGAAGCTCTGGTTAAACCAGAGGAAGTATGTCGAGACAATACTCTAGAGGTTTAATATGCAGGATAGTAAACCGGTGAAGGTTCCTATTCCTATAGGTGTGAGGTTATCTGTTGAACAGTGTCCCAAGACACAAGAAGAGGAAGAGGACATGTCCCATGTTCCATATGCAAGTGTAGTGGGTAGCCTGATGTATGCAATGGTCTGTACTAGACCAGACATTGCACATGCAGTGGGAGTATTGAGCAGGTTTATGTCAAAAGCTGGGAAGGAGCACTGGACAACAGTGAAGCGGGTTTTCAGGTATTTGCGTGGCACTAGTGATTATGGTTTGTGCTACCAAGGAAGACCAGGATTGGACAGAGTGTTGGATATTCATGGTTTTGTTGATGCAGACTGGGCTGGAGATCTGGATCAGAGAAGATCTACAAGTGGGTATGTGTTTAACCTATTTGGAGGTGCAGTCAGTTAGATGAGTAAGAAACAATCTGTAGTGGCACTATCAACTACAGAGGCAGAATACATGGCAGCCACTCATGCAAGCAAGGAAGCAGTTTGGTTGCAGAGATTGTGTTCAAGTATGGGGTTAGTACAGGGAGCTATAAGAATAGACTGTGACAGCCAAAGTGCAATTTTCTTGGCAAAGAACCCTGCTTTTCATTCAAAGACAAAGCACATTGATGTTCAATATCACTTTGTGAGGGATATGATAGAAGACAGAAAGGTGTTGCTGGTAAAGGTGGACACTTTGAAGAATACTGCAGATGCATTGACAAAATCTGTGAGCTCTGAGAAGTTCTCTTGGTGTAGAGAAGCAATGGGAATCTCAGGGCTGAAAAAATGACTAAGCTCTCCTGTGGCCCCCTGTGGAAAGAAAACAACAAGTGGGAGATTGTTGGGTTGTGTTATATTCTTTCCATGTAGTTAATAGGGGGTTTGAAGGGCACCCGTAACCCCACTTTATGGGGTCCAGGGCAGCGCCCCGGAAAATTTTGGTTTTGGACCATATGTTAGGTTGGGCGGACCCACCTATGGTTTTGTGCATGATTTTCGCACATGTTTTTTGGACGCGATGGTTTTCGGTCCATGGTATTGGACGCGATGGTTTTCGGTCCATGGTATTGGATGCTTTGGCATGTATAAATATGTATTGTAACATTGAAAGGAACATAATGAAAAATCAAGCTGGTAGTCCCGGTTTTGGGATCCAGGGAAAAATCTCTGTGCATATGTGTTTTATGGGTTATGCTCTCGCATTGTTTATTTTCTTTGTTTAAGAATTCGTATGCAGGTAATTTCTGTACAGGTTTAAGACCTACACATGTGTTTCTTTTCTACCATGGCATGGGCTTTTCTAGGTGTGACAATATTTTCAACCTAGCCTTCCCATTTCCTAATAGCTTTGATGGGATGGGTTCTCTCATTCGGTTTATGTGGGATGGCCAGATTATATTCAGAGTTGAGTGGGGTGGATCTCAGAATTGAAAAACACATGGTGTAGTGGTCCATGAACCAAACTAAGGATGCACAAAGCCATGGGCCTAGTAACCCTTGAACCAGATTGCGGGTTACAGTAAAACCAGATTGTGTGCTTCGGTGGGCCTAAGAATCCTTACCAGTGAATGGTGGGATATACGGTAAAGCCAAGAGGTGGATTTTTTCTCCATTGAGCCTCGTGATTCTGGGATGGAATGCACGGTAAATCTTGGAGCGTATATCTCGGTTTAGGGCCTAGTGATCTTTGGATCAGACTACAGATGCACGGTGAAGCTTGAGAGACTAGGAGGAACTCAAATTCCTCACGGTGTAGGCCGAAAAATCCAGTGGAATCCACATTGATTGGTGTTTTTGATGTGTTCTATGGGTCCCACATTCATTCTTGGAATATGGCACCAGGGTGATTGGCTGAAGAGCAACTTGGCTCAATTAATATATGGTTGGGTGGAACATGGTAGTCCCATCACCAGTTAGTTCATTGCATTGATTAAAGATAAATTCATTTCATTGATTTTCATGTGTAGATATACTGATATATATATGGATTTTGATGGATGATATGATTATTCCATTCTTGTTCCTATTATGCTAGTTAGATGTATATTTTGTGACAACAACTATGAATGGCTCTCACCATGTTTTTACTTGTATTTGAATGGATGAGGTATCTATGACCTAATAGATGATAATGTAGCAAATGGCATGAGGGAAAAATGGTTCATAACGATTCTCAGATAAGTATGATATCCTTGCACTTAATTCTATTGTTTACACCTGTAGGTTACATGTCGATGATATGTTTGACAAAATGCCTATCATAGCTAGTAGGGGTCTAGTTAATGTCTTGTTGGGATTATTTCTTTTGCTTCATTGTTTCCCTGCACTTCTCTTGATTTCAAGCTATCATTCCATTTTGTACAGTGGCCTGGGCTCTAGGCCTAAAAAAGTGGCTTAAATCTCAGGGTTGCTATCATAGAACTAGAAAGTTTGATCCACAGTCACTGGCATATAGGGCTATGAGAGTGACTGTAGGTCTCTCGTCGCTCCCTTTCCCATAGCATGAGAGGGACTATGGCCTCAGGAATCCACATAAGTAATGGGACCTAGGGAGAGGTTGTCTGAGTGGTTGGCTTATTTCCTTAGGGTTCTATTGATGATGTTGGATGACTGTGTGTGATGTTCCATCAGTTCCACTTCCTTAAGGTTAGCTAGGAGGTTGAATATGATCATAGTAGCCTCTCATCTCATGTTTACCCTGATTGGCATGGTTACTTGGGTGGTACCAGAGCAGGGTTCCACTCTCAGACTAGATGGGTTGAATGTGTTGGTCATGCATGCATGCCAGTTGCATGTGTGTCTCATTCACTTGCACTAAATGTGCTTGTTGCATTTTCTTGATGATTGATTAGCATTGTGGTATGGTTATGATGGAGAATTTGATATTGATTTCATGAAATGTATTTGCCATGAGTGTATGATTAGTTATATATGGTCATATGTCACTTACATATTGACTATATGTTTCCTACTTACATCCTTGTATGCTAGGCTACATTTGTGAATGTTTCATTACATGTATGAGTCTTACAAGTTGGTTAAAATAATTGATCACTTATGCTCGACTACATGCATTCATGCGTATGTGTAGTTGATTAGGTATTGCTTATGCATGTTGATAGTTTCATGTGGCAATGTGTATAATGGAGAAATGGTTGTTGTCATGCATCAGGTCATGGTTTGTTATTGATATGTTCATGGATTGATGATTGGACTCTACCTAGAAGGATGTGTGTATGGTTGGGTACTCATTTGGTTATATGTCTATATACAGTTGTTATGCATGTATGGTCTTAGTTATAGTTTGAATATTAGGTCAAACATGCCTTGTGAATTCATTTTATGCAATTTAGGTCATTAGGGTGATATTGGTATGTTATCATGCTAATCTGTTCGTTGAGATAGAACATGAGACGACGATCAGCATAACAAGGTTGCAGCATTAGACTTTGGGGTAAGAGCAGATTGTCATACAGGTATTGCATGTTGGCATGCAAGTATGTAAGTTGAGGATTATTATATGGATTATATTTATGTACATGTCTTTTGATGTTATGGTTACATTCATTATAGATGATAGTTGATTAGTATAGTCATATGCAACTGTTAGAGAGTCAAGAACAATAGTAACCTATGGTCATATGCATTTCTATTGTTGTTTTATGTTAGATAACTTGATGATTAGGTTATATGTTGTTGATGAGAATGATATATAGATTATGGTTGTTATATGCTAGTAATTTGATGATTAGGGTTATTTCATTGACATCCTGATGTTGTAATTTGGATTGGTCATATGTGTGATTGTTATGTTCATTGCATTGAAGATATTGATGTTATATGTATTTTGTTAACTTGGTTTGACCTATACAGATGGTTATGGTTGCGATATTCAAGTATGAGTTGACATATTGTGATATGGTGTTGTACTAATCTAGATTGATCATACATATGTAACTGTTATGCATGAATGACAAATGCTTATGAGCTTATGACGTGAAACTGTTAGTTAGTTACTATTATTGATATCATGATTTATGTTTGAGTTGATATGTTCTAAAGTTGTATCGTGAGCCTAACCTAGCTTTATGTGTAGACAAGATAGCCTCCCCTCATATCCACTAAGGTATGATTTTTCTTATGTCGTATATTTGGTGCTTGGTTGTTTCATTATGATTCCTATTTGGTGTTTCAGCATTTAGTGTCTAGTTGATTTATTTAACATGGTATGTTGCAAGTTGGTTGAATGTTTGATGAGTTGCATAATACAAGTATGTGTTCCAATGATTTTGTTTTAAGATGATTTTACTAACACATATGTGTTGAGACTATTGATATGTACTTGAATGTAGTTGCTAGTTGTAGTGTTCTGTATAATGAGTATGAGTTGACTATGGATTATGAGATAATTGTTAGTATGGCTAAACGTTGATTTCAAATTGATAGATATGATTGTCTTGATATTCAGAACATGTGATCGACATGTGTGAGTAGTTGCACGAAGCCTAACAAGGTAATAGTAGATGTTTTTATATAACTAACAGTTGGGTGACGTGACAGGATATAGTAAGACTTAGTTGCAGCATGGTAAAGGTAAAAGAAAAGAATCAGGTAAGAATTCCTTTGGTTAAATTTGGAAACCCTAATTCCAAACAAATGAGGGTTTTACATACATGAAGTCTTCTTAACCTTCATTTTGTTTGACGTTATGTGGATGTGTGCTAGATTCATGAACATGTATTTGACAGCTATACTAGCTAGTCTTTACCTATAGGTGGACCTATCAAGGGAATCAGAGCCACTTGAGAGATGGTGTGGATGTGTTTAGTTGCAAGCAACGTGATTGGCACAAAAAGATGAGGTAACTGATGTATTGTTATCTTATATATGCACTTATAGTGACATGTTTATGGTAGTATGATGTAGGGGATTGCATGGCAAAAGATATTTCCATGAAATCTTGAAGAAGGCTCAGATTGAGCTTTCCTTGGGATGCATTGGGAACCATAGCGATTGAGTCATGGTGTCTGTTGTTAGTCTTGTGCTTTTGGTATTTTATGATTTTCTTGCGCTTGACTTGCAGTTTTGTTATGTCTAGTACATGAACATGCCATTTTGGTTATGGTCTCGTATTGTTGTTATTGGTTTTCATGGTTTTCTTCTTGGTTGTTTCTTGTCTTTACTTTTATGCTTTGAATCTTTGGAATTGGTTGGGAAAGAGGAAAGTCAATGGAGCTCGGGGAGAGTTGTATGTACCCGATAGGTAATTTAAGACACGAATGGAGCTCAGTGCATGAGTAGGCGCAGTGGAAGGTAGGAATATGTAATTCAGTTGCACTGGTTGGGTCCATTGTGGTAAACAGGTGGTAGCAATACATACATGAGAAAGGTAACCAAAAGGGTAAAGTAAATGGATTTGAGGTGTTAGATGCCTTGGCTATGATGGGAATGATTATTCTTAATGTTGTGGATGCTATAATAAGGAAGTTATCTTGACCTAGACCTTATGTTATCTGGAAATTTTGTTGTGATCATGATTATGTTGATGTTTATATATGTATACATGTATCTATGTCATTGTCTGACAGGATCATAAGGAATCATTCTCGTGGAGGAATGATTTCTTATGCAAGCAAATGACATGAAGAGGTTCCTGGTTTATGAGGGATCAAGTGAGAAGAGCAGTCATGACAAACATATGAGGTCAGTATCATGTGAATATGAATTTATATTGTATGCTTGTATTATGCCTATGCTTATGTTATGGACAGGTTATCCCGAGGGTTACATCAGCAAAGTGAAAGCAGTGTGGTCTGCCGCATGCTGGGAAAAGCATGGATAAGATATTGGAAGCAAGGATTCTTGGTAAAGAGCCAGTGTGGTTTTGGATGTGTGGTACGATTTTTGTGCAAACGTCATATATGTTGTACTTGTTGCACCTATGATGTTGTGTGCATGTGGTGTGGTGTATATTTAGTGTGTGGACATGTTGATTATATAATGTTATGTACATGGTGTAGTACATATAGTGTTGTATAAATGTTGCATATGTAGTGTTGGGTATAGATGGTGCTATGTACATGTTGTATATGTGGTGTTGTATACATATTTTGTTGTGTGAATGATGGATATGCGGTGTTGTGTGCATATGGTGTTGTGCACATGTTTGATATGCAACATTGTCTACAGATGATTCTATGTACATGTTCGAAATGTAGTGCTATTTACAAGTGGTGTTGTGTGCATGTTGTACAAGTGGCGTTGTGTACAGGTGGCGTTGTGTACATGTCTTGCATGTGGTGTTGTGTACATGTGGTGTCGCGTACATGTCATGCGTGTGGTATTGTGTACATATGGTATTGTGTACACATTGTACAATGGTGTAGTGTACATATGGCATTGTGCACACATTGTGAAGGTGGTGCCATGTACATGTGATGTTGTGCACACGTTTTCCAGGTGGTGTTTGGTACATGTGGTACTGGTGTACGTGTGGGATTGAGTGTATGTCATACATGCTGTGTTGCGGCCATGCAGTAATATGTATGTGCATTGTGTAGTCATGGTATTGTGACATATGCATTCGTTGTGTTGCACTCTAGACATGTATTTGTGTTATGTTGTACATCAGGTATAGGTGTATGAGTTGTTTTGTATACCAGGTGTACATGTATGCATTTTTTGGTGTCACACGTTGTGTGTAGATGAATTTCTTCTGATGTACATTGTGCACATATACATATGTACATTGGGTGTAGGTGTATGAGTTGTATGGTAGGTATAGGTGCATGCATTCCATGGTCATGTATGGCATGTGTGGTTGTATGTGTGTGAGGTACACTATGCATATGTGCACCTGGTGGAGGAGAAGGAAATCGGTGTGGGAACCGATCTAGTGTGTGTACAAAAGAACAAAGGCAAAAGTATGTATCGATGAAGGATAAGTATCAATATTATATTTCAATTTTACTATGCATAGGATTTATGATAATGGTCTATGATGATTACATGTGATCTATGCTTTTGGTTTATGATAGTTACATGTGAATTACAATTTTGATCTATGATGGTTATGTTTTGAGCTAACTTGATGTGATGTTTTTATACATGATGCTAGTTTGAATTGTTGTGACAAGAAGTAAACAAGATTGCAAGTGTACCTTATTGACGAAATACTAATGAGGTATGATTTGAAGTTATTTCCATTTATTTTGAATCTAACGGAAGTTATGTGATTGGTACAGCAAGCATGGAAATGCCTAGTTGAGTGGTTAAAATCAATTGCATGAACCAGCAGCACCAGTGAAAAGAATTGGAATATGCAGCAGTATGTTGGTAAAGCACTTTAGGAACAGGTCCATTGTGGGACACTAGTACCCAATTGTGTCCATTGATCGCCATGAGCATGTTATGATCGGTATGATGGTTTTAGGTAGATATATGCCTTGGTTTTGTATCTTTTGATGCGAGGAAGCCTTGTCAAGGGATGGACTACCTCGGATGCGGGTGCCAGTGGAACTTGGAAGGTGAGTGATTGCATGGAAGGCTTGACCGGATTGCCCAAGGGACTTTGTAGCAAGGAAGGTAGGGTTGGGGTTGGATTTTATTTTGGTCATTAGAATTGCCAAAAGGAATCAGATACACATTGGGAGTGTGCCTTAGGACAGTGAGCTGGTAACGATTCATTGAGAGGACAAGTGGCATGAGATTATAACACTGGACATTGGATGCATATTTGAATTTCCAACAGATTCTGGATTTCTTAGGAAGGAGGTGAATCCTAGTATTACTTTCAGGGTGGAGGTGTGAGACTCTGGATTCCCTTGTTGATTGATATGGGCATTGTATCCTTTTATTTGCTGGTTTAGAAAATGTGCATATGTGGTTATTGTAAATACTATAATGAGCTATGTTATAAAGCTCTAGTGTAAGTTAAGTAGATCTACAAAAAGACGACTTAGCTAACTATCCTCTGGCAGGTCCCAAGCCACTACGTGTGGTTGTTGCTCTCCATCGTGCTAGTGGCTTGGGCCCTGCCAGAGGATAGTCAGTTTCCTCCTGTGGACAAAGGATTGTCGAAGGCTACCCAATTTTCCTCCCTTTGGGCCACAAAGGATGCCGCGTGGGTCATGGAGACCAAAGTTTTTTGGGTGTTAATGGAGGTGAGCATTCGCATGGCCATCAACCAGAAGTCACGGTTATCCCCAAAAGTGTTTGAGAATCTATCAGAGTATGCAGAGTTTAAGGCAAACTTCCACTGCATATATATATCAAGGCGCGGAAGGATCTAGAACAAAAATGGTTTGATCTGCCTTACTTAGCCATGGACGATGCCATCTAGGAAACAATCAAGCACTGGCTAGCAGATTGGCATACTACATCCAACTTGGCTGTAGGCACCAGTAAATTCACGGAGAATAAAATGAAGGAGGCAGAAAAGCAGAAGGTCCAGCAGTTGGCCGAGAAGCACAGAAAAGTGGTCAAGGAGAAGCACCGAGTGGAAAAGGAGCACACTGCGAAGCAGTAGGATGAAAAAGAAGAGCATGACTTCGAGTGTAGTGGTGAGTCCCCTTCACCCCAGACAGAGGAAGAGGATCAGTCAGAGCAGGGTAGTGGTGATGAGGAAGGACAGAGCACCCCCTTCTGGGTCAAAAGGTACAGGGAACAAGAAAAGGAAGGGCCACAGAAGAATTCAAAGGCAACAAAGCCATCAATGTACCCAATCACGCTCACAGACAGTGATCTTGATGAGATCAGAGATAAGTTGTGTGATACCACCGCTAAACTGTTGCAACAATTCGAACAATAGCAACAACAGGTGCTAAGTACTATTCCGAAGGATCTGCGCAAGTTGCAGATTCAGACAAGTAGGATCTAGGTGGGCACAGGGCAGGTAAGCACTGCATAGACAAGTTTGGCGTTGGGGACTGGTTAGGTAGCAAAGATGGTTAGGTCACTTGATCTTCGGGCAATCACACTACTAGATGGATCCTTCACCACAAAGGTGGCTGATGATAAGGTTTTTGTAAGTTCTCTAAAGAACATCGACCTCAACCTAGCCGTGCTCCCCAGTAAGTAACTTCACACATGGCAATCAGGTCTGACAGTGGAGCTAAGAGCAAGGGAGAAGCACACGCTCAACCCCATAAGCGAGTATCATGTAAACAATGAGTAGACGTTCGCCGACAATATGGAGGCTCTGGAAGCAAAGAAGACAATTCAGACACAGATCACCCAGCTAGCAACCATGGTGGTAAAAGCATGTAGGACGGTGCCAGAATTACACATCCCTGAGGAGGCATCATTGGAGGCAAATATCAGTAAACTTGTTACGGCTGTTCGGGATGCCAAGGCAGAGGTGGCTAGAATTCAGTTTGAGTTGAACATGAAGATAATAGAACTAGAGCTGAAATCACAGCCTCGAACCCCGCCAGAGGTAAGGGAACAGTACGAAGCTACTATCAAGGATGGAGTTACTATGGTAGATGCCGCGGTGGTGGATTGCACCATGTTGTTCGAACAAGCCATGGAAGTAGTGACTACCCTGCACGAAGATCCCACCCTGCAGGTATTAAATACAGAGGTCTGCGAGCTACAACAATAATATGATGAAGTAAGGGTGACGACGCATGCCGTTGCTACAACATAGTGCCTCACCAAGCTGCAGGAGACTAAGCAGCTGCTTACACAAGTGGAAGCAGTGCAGAAGAAAGAGTGAGACCTTAAGGCCAGATTGGGGCCTTGGTTGGATGAAGCCTACATAGACTCAGCCAACATACAAGAAAAGTTGGCGAACTTGCAGAGTACACAGCAGAAGATTAAGCAGGATAGCACAGGACCAACCATAGAACAACTAGTAGAACAAGTCAAGTAGGTAGCCACACAGAGCATCGCTGAAGTAGCGGTTGAAAAAGTAGAGCTAGGGGATATTCGGAGCAATATATTCACACCAGCTGAGTTACTCGAGGGAAAGTCGTGATATTTGTGTTGGGGGCCTATTGGGATAGGGTCCCCTAGGTCGATTTTGGGGCAAAAAGCCCATGTTTTATGTAAAAATATGTAAATTATCCGCAAACTGTGGTTGTGGAGCATGTAGATAGTTAAAGAGTCAAAAAGTGTTTTACCCTTCTTTATGTATGCTAAGTCGTTTTTTTGTAGATCTACCCATTGTCCACGGACCATGGGATTGTATAAATAGGTGTGTCTTAGGGATGTGTAAGACAAGGAAGGGTACTTTTCTATTGGTACAAGCGAAGAAGTCTAGCGCAAAAGTAGAAGTCTTAGAGGAGGAAAAGGCTCTGTAGGTGTGTGCGCAAAGGCCTAGAGTAGTGTCCGCAGCTGAGTGCGCGGACCCCTGCAGCTGAGTGTGTAGGGAAGTCTTGCGTCTGCAAGCTTAACTCAATATCAATAAAGAAGATTACTACAAAAATTCTTGTGTTTCACCTATTTACTTTTGTTATGTATGAATGCACTTATGCTATGATGAATAATGGTTTTATGAAATAATGATGTATTGATGCGCGACTTTACTTTATCTATATTGTTATATGAACGCAGTTGACGTTAACTCTTTACACGAAGATTATATTATTGTATGGTAAAGTTACAGAACACTTAAGCATATCTGAGTAAATATTGGGTAAAATGTAATCTATGATGCGTGTAAGTAGTAAAATCGTCTGTTCAGGGTTCAGAAAAGCCAGTCGTAGACCTTCGCGGAGGTCTAGAGGTTGATTAAAGGGAGTTAAGTAGATAAGACATAAGGGATTATAGATCTGTGTGAAAGAAGATTTAGGGTGAAAAACAACATCACGCTAATCTCTAGGTGCAGAAACTTGGTTCCAGGATCCCCAAGACTGCTTTGGGTGAGACGTCAGTCCGTGCTCTATGGATTGATGCCGAAAGGGCCAGTAGTGTAGGGATTTATTTTGCGCAACTAACTCTGAACCTAGGTCAGACTTAGTTGCGCCAAACAAATCCCTACATTACTGGCCCTTTTGGCATTAATCTATGCAGCGCGGACTGATGTCTCACTCGAAGTAGTATGCGGGGATGCTGGAATCAAGTTTCTACACCTAGAGATCAGCATGATGTCATTTTCTACCTTAAATCTTCCTTCACGTAGATCGATAAGCCCTTATCTCTTATCAACCTCTAGACCTCCACGAAGGTCTATGACTGGCTTTTGTGGACCCTGAACAGATGAATTAACTACTTATGCGCATCATAGATTACTTTTAACCCAGTATTTACTTAGATCTTTGTAAGTATTTGATAACTTTACCATACAAAGATATAATCTTCACGTAAACAATTAACATCACTTGTGTTGATATAACAATATAGATCATGTAAATTCATGCATCAATACATCATTATTTCATACAGCCATTATTCATCACAACATAATCACATTCATATATAACAGGAGTAAAGAGGCGAAACACAAGAATTTTTGCAATAATATTCTTTATTGATATTCACTTAAGCTTACAGACTCAAGACTTCCCTGCGCACTTAGCTACAAGGGCCCGTGCACTCAGCTGCAGACACTACTCTACCCCTCTGCGCACACAAATGTAGATCCTTTTCCTCCTTTAAGACTTCTACTTCTATGCTACAATTCTTTGCTCTTACTCAGAGACAACACCCCTTCCTTGTCTTAGACATCCCTAAGAAACATCTATTTATAAAATCCCATGGTCTGCGGATTGTGAGTAGATCTACAAAAAGCCGACTTAACTTACATAAAGAAGGGTACAACCCTTTTCAACTCTTTAACTATGTGCACACTCTGTGACCACAATTTGTGGAGACTTTACATCTTTTTACATAAAACTTGGGATTTTTGCCCCAAAATTGACCCAGGGGACCCCATCCCAACATCCAGTATGTGGTATGTTGTCATGTTGTCATGATGTTTTTCTTTTGAGAAAGTCATTCATTTTAAATACTTCAGCGAACTATGTTATAAAGCTCCATGGGCAGTATGTTTTGATTTCAACGGTCTTGTTAGTTATAGGTGTCATTGAACACTGAGGATGGTGTTCCCCCAAAGGGGAGGGTTCTGTAACAACCCTGGTAAAAATCCATGTAAAAATATATGAGTACCATAGATGATGGGGCACATATTCCAAGTTGAATGGTCAGAAGGACATCCTAGTGGGTGTTCATTCGATTGTTTATGGCTAAGGAAATTGGCTTAGGCATTAAAGAAGCAAAACGATATTTTGGCACATTTATTTATGAAAATAATGGAAATTAGGAGAAAAGTAAGGTGAATGGTCACATGTTACATGTGAGGAGGAAAATGAAGGAAAATAGAGGCCTCATTCATAAAATGGCTTCTGCGGATTAGTTCATAACCTTTTGTCAGTTTAGCTTTGGAGATCTTTCATTATTATCTCTCTATCTCATACTCTTGGACACTTAGTGTTTTCTTGGAGCACTTTGGTATTGGAGTAAGAAAGGTAAAGAAGGCAACATGAAGTGAACATCAAGTAGGGAAAGGTAGGATCAATCATCTACAACAGGTTTCATTGTAGGCATCGACTTGCATGTGTATTTTCCTTGCTAGATTTGGCATGCACGGGATTTCATTTGTTTATTTTATACCATGGCATGGGTTTTTCTAGGTATGACAATATTTTCAGCCTAGAATTTCCATTTTTAGATAGCTTTGATGAGATTGGTTCTCTCATTTAGTTTATGTGGGATGGCCGGATTGGATTCGAATCTAAGTGGGGTGGATCTCGAAATTGACAAGCACATGGTGTAGTGGTCCTTGAACCGAATTGAGGATGCATGAAGCCACTCACTTAGTAACCCCTGAATTGGACTACGAGTTTTTGTAAATCCATATTGTGTGCCTCGGTGGTCATAAGAATCCTAGCTAGTGAATGACAGGATAAACAGTAAAGCCAAGGGGTGGATTTTCTCTCTTTTGTGCCTAATGATTCCGGGATGGAATGCAAGGTAAATCTTGGAGATTATGTCTAGGTTTAGGGCCTAGTGATCCTTGGATCAGACTACGGATGAACTGTAAATCCTAAGAGAATAGGAGGCACTCAAATCCCTCACAGTGTAGGTCGAGAACTCTGGTGGCATCCACATTGATTGGTGTTTTTGATGTGTTCTATGAGTCCAACATTCAAGCTTGGAATATGGCATGGTGGTGATTGGTTGAAGAGGGACTTGAATCAACCAATCTATGGTCAAGTGGAATGTGGTAGTCCCATCACCAGTTGGTTCATTGCATTGATTAATGAGAAATTCATTCCATAACAATGTAAAATTTGAAACGGGAACTATAAACTCAAAACGGGAACTCTGGCCAAAAAACCCAAAAAAAACATCAAAAACAGTGCTCAAAACGAAAAGTGTGTATACTGGAACAATGTTTTTATTTTTTAGGCGTCAATTTTGAACATGTTTTAAAATTGGCAGTGACTACAAAATTTACTATGAAATTTTCGTGCAAAATATATCTTCAAAATGAAAGTGATGACACTGGAACAATGATTTTTTTTTTTAGGGTCAATTTATTAAAAAAAAATGCTAATAAAACCAAATTTTTATGTGTCAAACAAAGTTGTTTATGCGGGAAAAAACACACTAATGTTTTTGGTAGAATATCATTTTTCTTTCCTAAGTATAAATTAACATGTTTTCAACCATAACATGCTAGATACAAAAAAAATTGAAATTTTTTCAACTATAAAATTAAAAAACCATGACATTATGAACAAATTACATCACTAAATGCATTCAAAAGTCATTATTTGTATATTGAATAAAACATATTTTATATCACTAATTTAATATTGCATTGTAGATATTTTAAACAATAAAATTTATCATAATTAAGACATATAATCCAACAACATAAAAATGCCTCATAACTTCTCATTTAACACCACATGGAAAACATTAATTTTATTTGAAGATACGATGCATACATTAGTTATATAAACTGTCTTAAACAATTATTCAAAATCACTCATGTTTTCTGGCACACCATCAGAATTCACATCTTCAGATGAGTGACTGGATGCTGATGAAGATGTTCCATATTCTTCTCTTTCATCAACTAGTGCCCCATTTGAGTCCACATGCATGCCCAACATTTCAGGTTTCAAAATTCTTCTAGATCTACGACTGGTTTCAGGTGACTCCCATCTCAACACTGTTCCTTCTGGTAACAACCTTTTCAGAATCTCTATCGTCTTGAAGCGAAGAGTTCCTCTCTTTGTTAAATTGAAGTCATAAACAAGTATGTCTACATCCTCCAATTTTAATATGTCTGTGCGGCGGAGATTTACATTTGTACCCTTTCTTTTTCTTTTTCCGCCATTTTTTTTGTCAACTACCATCTCTGGCTTATACACACCATTGAATGGGTGTGTATTTGTGGCATACCAATGTACTTCAACACATGTAACATCCTCATTTTCTGTAAAGACCTTTATAACTTTAGCAACCCAAAATGGATAGCCATTGGGATCTCCATCTGCTAGCACTGCAATCATGCAACCCTCCTTAATATCATGTACTGAACCCCTATAAAGGTATTCCATGGCTTCACGTTGTGCACGAGATCTTCTGGAACCAATATACATCTCTCTTTCCGCTGCCTGTGAAGAATTAATAATACCTTGAGATTGTTGCTGTTCAACAATGTTTACTTCCTCATGTTCATTCGACACATTTTGTGGCCAAATAAATGGATTTTTCAAAGGTATATCTTCATTTATTGTTGTCGAAATGATATCACTTTGATTATTGAAAAACGACTCCCACCAAACTGAATCAGCAATGTCAAAGTACTCATATGCATATCTAATACATTTTTTAATTTATTCCAGGCAATCAGAATAATTTATAGCCCTGTTCTGTCTACGTGCATTCTGAACTTCACCAACTGATTGTAATAACAATATTTTTGATGCAAATATTGGATGATCTGGAATGAACTTCAAAAATTGCTATCCTTATGATAGTTCCCATTCTGTAGTAGTTGAATACTTCTTGCCCCATATTAGTGTTTTCCCATCAATTTTTTTGATACGAAATTGATGTTGGAAGCTAATGTCATTAAGTTGTTCAATGCATTTCCCCTCACCATATGATCCCAGAATAAACCTTCGCATGTCAACAGTTTCTTCCAACACATCAAAAGTAGGCTCTGGCATGTATGATTTCTTAATACATTCAATTAGTTATGGCAAGCTCCCAAATTCCTTCCTCCTCAATGTGACTGAAAAATGACTGAACATCTGATCGATATGGTCATGAGTGCGCCCAACAAGAAGGAAACCAACCTTTACCTTTTGAAAAATTCCCAATTCAACAAGCATGTTTAGATATCCAAAAACAACCTGATTTTTGTTTTCACGGCAAGTGTTGTCAAATTGTAGATACAAAACTTCAGGAAGATTACCAGACCAATGAGAAATCACATCATGAATTATGGTTATGGTCAGATTTGCATCATTATGTATATTTGGAGCTGTGAAGTACACCCTTGGCAACATTTTCCCATTGAAGAACATACAACTGACCAAGTGAAATTGAATAAAGTTTTCCTCCTGTAAATTTTTGGGTGTACGAACAAAATGTGGTAAAAGTGTTTTCTTCTGGTCCATACCATCAATTATCAAACCCAAATATTTATTTAGATTATCATAAGACTTCTTTCGATGCCTATACAACATCTTCCTTTTGTTTGTTTGTTGTTCGTGATGCTCCTGAAGTTGTTTGACAATTAAATCTACACAACATAAAAGAGATTCATTAAGAAATATGTTTTCATAGTTGATGACTATACAATTTTAAAAGTTAAAGTTATGAACGCTTACCTCTTTCTGAGCCTTCACATTTGTCCCTTTTTTATTTAAGAGAAGCACATGTACTGCAAATCCCCATCCTTGTCTTCTTAGGAATACAGACATTGTTGAATTCTTTCTTCCATAACTTCACAAAATATTGATATGTAATAAACTGGCCATGTCCCTCAGCACCTTCTGCATATTCTTTGTATAAGTTGTAGATTTCTCGTCTTGAAAAATTATCTAGAATATGTATTGTCTCTCTATTTGGCATACACTCTCCATGCTTTGAAAAGAAATCTTTCATCCATGACATTCCAGTATTTGATAATGGACCAAACTGTCTTTTATGACGTACTTCTGAATAAAATGTGGGATGCTTTTCCAAATTTTCTTGAATTCTCGAGAGACGAAAATTCCCAATCGAATGAAACATTTTGAAACCTTTTCTACAGATAAAAAAAGTCCCAATATGATAATCATAACCTGACAATGTAGATTGCATGCACCCAACTAAATATGAATTTTTCATGCTTTTATTCATTGACAAATATCTCTTCCTGCTTTCTAATGCAAATTTGAAATCCATATGTTTCAAGCAATCTTTTTGTCAACATTCACTTGAAATGAGAGCACTAATAGAACTTCTTCTCATCAAATTCTACTCTACCCCTTGTATAACTAGAACAACTTGCATTGATATGAAAAGGTCTGCTCATACTCCTTGATACAATATTTCTTGGCAACATCTCCATCATTTGATCATCATTTGTATAAGGCTTTTCATCATCATTAAGAGGAATGTTATCCACACCATGATCAGCTCTGCTTTTCAAATATTGACTTGGAGGATATTCTTCATCTTCCGCTTCTTCAGTGCTACTGTTGTAGTCCTTAGAATTCAGACTGAATGGAAAATCTGACTCGATGTTTAATGGATACTCTTCCTCATATGCATTGCCAGTGCTACTCTCATAGTCCATAGAATTAGGACTACATTGAAAATGTGACTGTTTACTTATTGAAGATGCTACATCCCGTCCTTTGTCACTGCTACCTTTATACTCATTAGACTTAGGACTAAGTGCATCATCCTGTCCTTCATCACTGGTGCTCTCATAGTCCTTAGAATTAGGACTAATAGGACACAGTGACGCTCCATTCTTTTGAAATTCATCATCACGCTCTTCATAACTATTGCTCTCATAGTCCGCGGAATTAGGACTAAGTGGACACTGTGGTACTCCAATATTTTGAAATTCATCATCCCACTCTTCATCATTGCTACTCTCATAGTCCTTAGAATTTGGACTAATTGGACACTGTGACACTCCATACTTTTGAAAATCAACATCATGCTTTTCATCACTACTGCTCTCACAGTCCTTAGAATTAGGACTAAGTGGACACGTTGACACTCCATATTTTGAAAATCAACATCATGCTTTTCATCACTGCTGCTCTCATAGTCTTCAGAATTAGGACTAAGTGGACACCGTGACACTCTATTCTTTTGAAATTTGCCATCATGCGCTTCAAAACTGCTGCTCTCATAGTCCTCAGAATTAGGACTAAGTGGACACGGTGACACTCTATTCTTTTGAACTTCACCATCATGCTCTTCAAAACTGCTGCTCTCATAGTCCTCAGAATTAGGACTAAGTGGACACCGTGACACTCCCTTCTTTCGAACTTCACCATTATGCTCTTCAAAACTGCTGCTCTCATAGTCCTCGGAATTAGGACTAAGTTGACACCGTGACACTCCATTCTTTTGAACTTCACCATCATGCTCTTCAAAACTGCTGCTCTCATAGTCCTTAGAATTAGGACTAAGTGGACACCGTGACCCTCCATTATTTTGAACTTCACCATCATGCTCTTCAAAACTGCTGCTCTCATAGTCCTCAGAATTAGGACTAAGTGGACATCGTCGCACTCTGTTCTTTTGAACTTCACCATCATTCTCTTCATCACTGCGGCTTTCATAGTCCTTAGAAGTAGGACTAAGTAGAATTTGTGACTCTTTATTTATTTGAAATTCTCCATCCCCTATTTCATCAGTGCTGCTCTCATAGTCCTTAGAATCAGGACTAAGTGGAAGAATTGAATTTCTACTAGTAGTGGAAGAATTCCCGCTATATTCATCAATATGAATAGAGTTGTCACGCGATGAAGAAGTTGATGGTGTATAAATTGAAACTTCACTATCAGAACAATCCATCCTTTTCAAATAGAAGATGTTGAATGATACAAATGGAGAGTCTCCTAAAGATATTATATAGCTTAAAGAATGAAATTTTCCCTCCAAAAAGTCTGTTAAATTTATTTACCTTCATTACTTTGTTCTACAATTTATTGAAAAATGTAAACTAAATTTTTTTATGAAATCATAATTAAAATTGTACACTACAACTTCTACATTAATTATTATAATAGTTAAACCATATAATATTCACTTTCCAATACTACAATATTCACTTTATAATATTTAAAAACAAATTATCCCACATTCAACCTGTTGTAAAACAAATCTATAATATTCACTTTATAATATTGTAAAACAAATTATCCCATATTAACCGTACAGTAAAACATCTCCGTAACTTCACTTACATATTAAAATTTCATTATCACTATTACTCACATCACATCTAGGCTTTCTGAAAATCGTTGAAAGACTCGTGAATTTGTGGAGCAGCTAAATCGCTATCAACAACAATCACTATCAACAACATATTCAACGAAGAATTCTCGCAATTAAAAGGTAAGTTAAATTTTTTTCCTTGAAAACTTTTATATTAAATTAGTTTAATGAAAAATATATATTTTTTTAAATTAATAATTTTCCTGAGCCAAAATAACAATTACATCCATCGTGAGCATGGTGGGCCCGGTCAACCTCATTTGCTTAATACCCGTGGGTGCGCCCCACCCCCCTCACCCGCCCGCTCGCCCAGCCCCTTCGGGCGCCCTACCAGCCCCGCCTAACCCGCCCGCCCCACCCACCCCCCCTCACCCGCTCGCCCGGCCCGGGTGCCCTCACCCGCCTGCCCCACCCCTTCGGGTGACCCACCCACGCCCCCCCACCCCTCCGGGCGACGCACCACGCCCAGGCGCCCTCGTGCAGGCGCCACTCGGGTCGCCCGCGCCCCTGCCCGGCAGGCAGGGCGATTCCGGGAGTCGGCCTGCCTGTCGGGTGGGGGCGCGGGTGGCCCAGGTGGCGCCTGCATGAGGGAGGGCGCCCTCCCTCGTGCAGGGCGGCCACCCCGCCCGGCAGATAGGGCGATTCGGGGAATCGCCCTGCCTACTGGGCGGGGGCGCGAGCGGCCCAGGTGGCGCCTGCACGAGGGAGGGCGCCTTCATGCAAGCGCCTTCTGGGCCATCCGCGCCCCTGCCCGGCAGGCAGGGTGATTATCAGAATCGCCCTGCCTGCCAGGTGGGGGCGCAGGCGGCCCGGGTGGCGCCTGGGCGGAGAGAGGGTGGGTGAGGTCGAGGGAGGGTGGGTGGGTGGGTGCCCGGGCGGAGGGGGTTTTGGGTGAGGCGGGCGGGTGGGTGAGGGCGCCGGCCAAGGGGGCGGGTGAGGGCGCCTGAAGGGGTGGGGCGGGCAGGTGGGCGAGGGCGCTGGGAGGGGTGAGGGCGCTGAGAGGGTTGGGGCCGGCGGGTGAGGGCGTGGAGGGTGGGTGGGTGAGGGGGTGAGGGTCGGGCGGGTGAGGGGGAGAGGTAGGGAGGGCGCCGGGCGGAGGGGGGTTCGAGTGAGGCGGGTGGGTGGGTGAGGGCGCCGGGCGGGGGGGGTCGGGTGAGGGCACCGGGCGGGGAGGGCGGGTGAGGGTACCCGAAGGGGTGTGTCACACCCCCAATTCTTTTTTCCTTAAATTGGCCGGGTGCGACACCGCCTAAGTTAATAACTTTATCCATCGTTAATTAACTTTATGAACTATGCCTTCAACAATTCATAATAATCATGAATTAACAATATTAATGTGTGGAATCCATCAATAATACAAGAATAATAACCCAATAATATATAAGAAGTAATCTTTTATTATATATGTGAAAGATTACAATGACTGGGAGCGAATGCTCCACCGACGTTCATAAACACAAGGTTGGGCGCTGCCCGTGCAAGAGCGCACGGCACGCTCACCGCAACCTTCAACCAAATACAATACAAAGTTTACAATCGGGTGGGCGCGCCCGTGCACGACCCACACTACACACAAACACTTTGCCGAGGGGCGGGCGCACCCGTGCACACCCGCGCCCGTTACAACCAAGTCTCGTGCCAACAACCGGCAGGCGGGTGCCTACCCGCGCCCTCCGTTCACACCTCCAACCACAAGTGCGTTCCCCCTTGCCCGACTCGGCGGGCGCATCACCGAACGCCCACGACCTGCGGTAGACTTGCGCACTCCTTTATTAGCGAAGGAGAGATGCGAAGTTGTTGTTTCCAAATGAGCGCACAATACCATAGTTTATACGCTCCAAACAAGAGCGTCGACCTTCACCCGGCCGACCTCCCAATCGTGCAGCCAGCGCCCCAAACAATAATCGAACGCCCCTCTCTATGAGTCGGCCTGTCTTTGTTTGCCTCGCCCAGCCTACATTATAAATGGAGCGCCAACCTGTCCGCACAATATATAACTGTGCCTCATCGTTGGAGCTCGCATTTTTCTGCCTTAGTCTAATTTTGTGATGGGAGGAGCGCGCGGTCGTGCACGCAACCGCAGGGCGTTACAGGGTGGGGCGGGTGGGTGGGCGAGGGCGCATGGAGGGGTGAGGGAATTGGGAGGGTTGGGGCGGGCGGGTGAGGGGGTGGAGGGCGGGCGGGTGAGGGGGTGGGGGTCGGGTGGGTTGGGGGAGAGGTAGGGAGGGCGCCCGGAGGGGTGGGGCGGGTGGGTGAGGGTGCCCGGAGGGGTGGGGTGGGCGGGCGGGTGGGTGAGGGCGTTGGGCGAGGTGTGGTGGGTGAGGGCGCCCGGGCCGGGCTGGTGGGCGGGTGGGGGTTGAGGGGGGGGGGGAGTAGGGAGGGTTGGGGCCGGCGGATGAGGGCACCTGAGCCAGGGAGCGTTGTGGCGGTTGGGCCGGGGCGCCCGGGCAGTGGGGCGGGTGAGGGCGCCCAGGCCGCCGGGGTGGGGGGGTTGGGATGCTTGGGGAGGGTGAGTGGGTGAGGGCGCCCGTGCCGTGCGGGGGGGTTGGGTGAGGGCACCTGAGCAAAATGTTTTATTCGTGATTTACTTTTTTTACACTGGAATGTTAATGCATGTCCTTTTGGAATATGAGGGGTGGTAGGTGGGGCGATTGTTGATTAAAATTTATGATATATTTTCATTGTTAATTTAAGTTAATATGTTTTTATTATTTACTTATTTATGTGTTTCTATTTTTCAGGAAAATGGCATCAAAGAGAATTTCAGTGAATCTTTCTGGACCAAAGACTCATAAAGGTGCATCTAAAAGAAACATTAGTGAACGAACTCGACCTGAGCGCATGACTACAAATCTTTCAAGTGCCTCAAGTGATAAGAAGATGATTTCAGACTGGAAGATTTTGAAAGAGTTGAAATTTCCATCAAGAATGTGGTATGTGAAAGAAAGAGAAAGCATAAATGTGAATATATATCTATATATCGATATACCGAATGGTAATGGAATTTTTGAGGTGATGGGAAGAGTCGTAGATATGTGTTCGGTACCGGACACTGAAGTTGTTTACGTACTTACAAAAGCTCCCAAGTCACATGAAAGGGTTAAATACCAACTATCATATTCATTGTATGACACAAGAGAGGTATCTACAAAGTTGTGTAGTCAAATCGTAAATGAGATGACACAAAACATCGTAAGTATTATTATTTATATTTGTATTTTGCGTTTTTGAAAGTGTCTCGCTATATTTTTTAACTTTTTTTTTTATTGACATATGATATTTTGTTTAGCAGAATTTCGTTGAAAGTTGTTCAATTAGGTTGGGAGGCATTCATTTCGTTGAGAATGATATCATGAAAGTTGTCAGCAGTTTTTACTCAGTGTCAGAAGAAGATATGGAAAATAAGAAAAATGAAGTAATTGATAATGCTACAAAACTACATCCAAAGAATCAGAAAAAAAGGTCTCTGGTGGATAAATCTAGCAAGGCTAAACAAGTTACTTTTGAGAACGATGAAGTTGAAATTAACAATGAAACATATGTTGTCATTACTGAAGATGACATTGGAACTGAGAAGAGCCATAAAAATACAAAAGTAACAATGCCCAAGAATAACTATGTTGGGAATGTTATGACCAAGAAAAGTAAAGTTGATGATTTTGAAGCAGTCATTACCGGCAGTCAAGAACCTAGTGAAACTTCAAAAGAAAGCAGAGAAATCATTACACCAGGAGCTGATTTAGAAGATGGCATTATCAAAACAAAACAAAATGTCATTCGAGAGAATTTGACAAAGAGAAACTTAATTGATGGTGGTCGCACATTTCAGCTTAATGTCAGGCTAACCTATAAAGCAAGTGAAGGACAATGTCAATATCAAGTTAGAAAGCCACATCATCTGCATGTTCACAACTTGAAGACATTGATGAGGTACAATCCATATGCTCATGTGGTTAGTTATGTGCTTCTTGTTGATCCACTTCAAGTTCCCAACAAAGAAGCATTTGATAAGTCAAAATGCTTTGAATACAATTAATATGTGTTTGGGGGGAACCATTCTGTAGAAGCTCAAAGACAATTGATCGAGGAATATCCTAATAACCCACGTTTTGAAACAATGAAATGTATCATTTACGCTGGTTTATCTGATACAGAAGCAAATTTAGTGGCATGGGATCATAATTCAGATAATGAATATAGGATGTCTATCACTTTCATCCAAAGGGTTAGATTTATTCAGAGTGAATTTGAAGAAAAATGTGGTGGGGATAGGACAAAAGTTACTGCAAATTTCCGAAAGGAATGTTGTATGGAAATAGGATATCAAATTGAAGAGAAAACCAATTCAAAAGGTGGAAAAGGCAGCAAACATAGTGATTTATTCAGAGGTGTTGATAACATTTTCCAATTGGCATTTAGAACTGGAGATGTTTGGAGGTTGATTGATGAGATTTTTAGCATGTGGGAAGACATTGCCATTAAAAACCAGAAGGTCAAAAAATCTAAGCCATTCATATGTGGCAACAGTAAATTAGCTCCTGAAATGAAGCATCTTCCAGACGATATGACTATCACACCTTGGAGGGCGATGCAAGGAGTGAAAGATGAAAAAATTGTCAAGACAATATTATCTCGTGTGAGGTCAGGGGAATTATCATTGGAGGAAATGTCTGAAGAATTTCAAAAGTAAGTTTGTTGAAATATTTTTATTTATTTCTAGATTATAATTATATTTTAAATAAAACATGTTGTTCTTGGTAGTATTTGTTATGCATATCATTATATTAACTTTTTGTTACTTTATCTATGCAGTCACAAAGTTTACATGAAAATTCAAGAACAAATGGTTAGATTGTTGAATGAAGATAGTTGGGATGATATCGTATGCAACTATCCAGATTCAAGTTCTACATCAACATTAAAAGCTTTTTATCTTGCATTTAAAAAGGTATCTTGATTTATACATTCATTTTTATTCACCTGTGTACTATTTTTAATTTATAACTTACACATATATTTGTTTATTTTATAAAAGATGAGGAAGGATGATAATGGAGTGCCAGATAGTTTCAAAACCTTTATTGAAAAAATAAAGATCGAAAGACTGAGGAAGCAACGTATTAAGGATATTCAACTTGATCCAACTCTTAATCATTTCATTTGGAATGGGCTAGACACTATTCAATATCAAGTAATACAAGGCGACTGTGAAGACATTGCTAAACTCATCCCTAAAAGGGATTATGCCCTAGTCATTGTAGATATTCCACATGGTTTCAATATTCCAAACATTGACTATGATAGTGACCCTTATACTTATCAAGCTTTTAGTAAAGTGGTTGCGGGATTTGTAGAAGTCACGTCATCACCATTATGGAGATTTGTGACATTTCATTCAGACACACAATTGGCAATGATATTGTTAAGCTTCAAGGGGAAAACAAATTCAAGGATGCAGATTACATGGTAAGACGTTTAAAATGTATATTTGATTAATGTTGAAAATTTTATTTATGTACAAGTTAATTGAACTTTTACTATTTCATGTTACAGGGAAAAGTCAAATCTTCTTCACAATGAAGATCAACAATTTATAAATGATTGTGAGTTCATTCATATTGATAGTTGGGCAAAAGATGATAGCCATATGTCTATGATTTTTAATCGGGTAGACAGAAAGAGTCATAGCCAAATACTGACTTATGATGCTGTTGTGAAAAAACTAACATATGAAGACAAAGAAGCAAAAGGAGAGATAGTTAACATTTATCAAAAACCACAATTATTGATTAACTATGTTATAGACATTTGTTCAAATGAAGGAGATTGGGTTTTGGATTTATTTTCTGGCTCAGGTAAGTTTTATTATATGGAATTGAATTTCAATATGTTATTTTTTTAATTAATATGTCATTGTACTAATTTAGTTCATTATTTTTTTTGTGCTTGATAATTAGGTACAACACTAGCATGTTGCCTTCAAAAAGGAAGAAATTGCATTGCAATTGAAAAAGATCCAGTACAGTGCAATTTCATTCAGCAAAGAATTAATGCTCTTCAATTTCTTCTAGATGCAATGCAAGAAATTGGGTTGAAGAAAGGGGACTTTAGTGAATGACGTGTGGCAAAAAAGGCAAAGGAACCCCAACCACCATTACATGGAATGTTTGGAAAGACATACATTGGGAGTTTCGCAAACATCAAAGACCCATTAGAAGAGGAAAATGAGCAAAATGAAACAGAAAATATTGTGGAAGAAGACAATGATGAAACTCTAGAGGACGAAGAGTTTGGATTACGTGACATTGTTGATTAAATTTAAGTTATGCTTGTAAATCAAGCTTTGCAATGTTTTGACTTTGACATTTTATGAGAAGAATAAACACTCAATTAGGGTTGTTATATGTTCAATATTGGTAATATGTGATTTTTGCATTGATTTTTAAGTTAATCATTATTTTTTGAAAAAAAAAAGTGATTTTTATTATTTTTTGACATGAAATTCATAGAAAAAGCTATTATTTAACCATTTTTAGTTAAAATTATCGTATAAAAATTGTGATTTTGACATGTCAATTCTAGCAAAAAATTATCAAAACGTGTATTTTTTTAGTTATATTTATGTTAAAAATGGTTATTTTTATGTCCATTGTTAAAAAATATTGTTTTTTAGAAACAATTATTTCACGTGGATTGAAAAATTAATTAAGGATGTATAAATATTTAGAATATCGAAAAGTCTAAATATCGACCTTCTAATTTAAAAATGCAAAACAATAAAAACCTCACGAAAAAAAAATAATTTAAAATTAAAATAAAAAAACAAGAAAATGTGAAGAAAACGACCACTTCAAAAATTATCAAATTTACTAAATAACTATTTACATTTTATACATTAAAAAATTTAAAGCCAAAAAACAGGGCTTTTAAAAAAGGAGTGTGATGCAGAATGCTCACTTTTTTAAATCAGCATGAAAATCACTACCATTCTAAAACGTGATATACATAAAAAAAAATAAAGTGCCAAAAACTATGCTCTAAAAAAAACATGTGTGTTCTGCATCACCCCTTTTCAAAATCAGGTCACTTTTTTGCTATCTCTATGAAACGGGTAACAGTATCAGTTCCCATTTCAAAGTTTACAATGTTCCATTGATTTTCACGTGTAAATGTATTGATATATATATGGATTTTGATGGCTTATATGTTTACTACATTTTTGTTCCTATTATGATGGTTAGATGTATATTTTGTGACAACAGCTATGTATGGCTCTTAGCATGTTTTTACTTGTATTTTAATGAATATGGTATCTATGATGTAATAGATGATAATGTAGAAAATGGAATGAGGGAATAATTGTTCATAGAGATTCTCAGATAAGTATGAGATCCCTGCACTTAATTTTTTTGTTTACACCTGTAAGCTACATGTCGATAATATGTTTGACGAAATACCTATCATGGATAGTAGGGGACTTTTTAAGGACTTGTTGGGCTTATTTCTTTTTCTTCATTATTTCCATGTACCTCTCTTGATTTCAAGCTATCATTCTATTTTGGGCAGTAGCCTGGGATTTGGGCTTGAAAAAGTGGCTTAAATCCCAGGGTCACTGGCATAGAGCTGGAAATTTTCGTCCACAGTCGCTGGCATGTAGGCCTATCAGAGCAAATTTAGGTATCTAGTTGCTCCTTTGCCCATAGCATGAAAGCGACTATGACCTCAGAGGTCTAGAACAACACTGGGACCCATGGATAGGCTGTCTAAGTGGTTGACTTATCTCTTGAGGGTTTTGTTGATTGTGTTGGATGACTGTGAGTGATTTTCCGTTGATTCCACTTCCTTAAGTTTACCTAGGAGGTCGAATCTGATCATAGTAGACTCTTGTCTCTTGTTTACCCCGATTGGCATGGTTACTTGGGTGGATGTGGGAGGAGTGTGTTACAACCAAAATAGCTACATTTAGTCTCAAAGGTAAAGAAAATATATGGTGGGAAGATGTGAAGAATTTCAAAGGAATTCATGAGGAGGATTTGACTTGGAATGACTTCGAGAGACTATTCAAGAAAAAGTATCTACTGGAGAAATACTTTAATGAAAGGCAAAAAAAATTCTATGAGCTAAAGATGTGATTGATGGCAGATGAGGAGTACACTAGTAGGTTCTTGGAGCTACTGAGATATGTTTCTTACCTCAAGGAGGAGAAGGCCAAGATTCAAATATTTATTAGTGTATTACCGATTGCATTGAAAGATATGATTAAGTTTAATTACCTTAGATCATTGGAGGAGTACACTAGCAAGTTCTTGGAGCTACTGAGATATGTTCCTTACCTTAAGGAGGAGAAGGCTAAGATTCAAATATTTATTAGTGTATTACCGATTGCATTGAAAGATATGATTAAGTTTAATTGCCTTAGATAATTAGAGGATGCCATTCAAAAGCTAAAACATTTCAATGAACAATTGAAGCATAGATTCGAGATTAAGAAATACTGGAAGGGAAACAATAAGAACAAAGGAAAATGGGAAATGAAGTGAGAAATTCCTCAAGGTACAAGTAATAAAGAGAATGCAGTGCCAACAAAGAAGTTCAATGCATCTGATAGAGGACAACAACTTTGAACTAAGGAGAAGAATAAGGATCTTGTACGGTGTTGGACTTGTGTAGGAGATCATCGTATGAGATATTGTCCATAGGATCAGGGTGGTAGACCACAGATCTATAGTGCTCAGGAGTCACAGAAAGTGGGAGATGTTGGGTAAAGTATTCCTAGGATCTATGAAGCACTGGATAACAAACAAGAAGAACATTAGGCATCTAACATTGAGATGGGTGGTAAGAATTGTGATCAAGTTGTTTCTATTTTGATTGACCCAGGATCTAATTATAGCTATGTTAGTCTTGACTTGGTGGATGAGTGTAGTTTGAATAAGGAAGTGCATGGAGAGTATTGGTTAGTGCAGTTCGATGCAGGTACAAAGAAGTGAGTTCACCATTGGGTAAGAGCTTGTACATTTGATTTTAATTGTATGCCTACCACATCATGTTTTAATGTATTACTATTTGGATCAAGTAGTATGTTGTTGGGCATGGGTTGGTTATACCTTCATAGAACCAAGGTGGATTGTTACAATAAATTCATTGAGTGCTTGGATGACAACGAGGAAGCAAGATTCTTGGATGGAAAGAAGAAAGCAAGATTAGTTATAATGTGGATAGTTATGCAGACCAATCATAGTAGTAGGAAAGGGTGTGTCTTATTTGCAGTACATATCTCTAGTGGCAAAGGTAAGGAAACTAAAGATGTAGATGTTTTGAGCATATACCTAGTTCTATACCATTTCAGGATGTATTTCCTAAGGATATTTCAGAGTTTACACCTCACAGGAAAGTATACTTTTTTACTGAGTTGGTTCCAGGGGAAACTCCAACATTAAAGGCACCTTACAGGATGAGTACACCTAAGTTGATAGATTTGAAGCTATAGTTGAAGGACATGTTGGACAAGGGATACATTAGGCCAACTTTATCACCATTGGGAGAACCATTATTGTTTGTGAAGAAGAAGGGTGATGCTCTCAGATTTTGCATTGACTACATGTAGTTGAGAAAAGTGACCATCAAGAATAGGTATCCATTACCAAGGATTGATGACTTGTTTCATCAGCTGAAGGGAGTAGCAATGTTCTCGAAGATTGATCTGAGATCCGGATATCGTTAGGTACACATGAAAGAAGAGGACATCTTCGAGACAACTTTCTGGACTAGGTATGGGCATTATGAGTTTGTTGTAGTTCCATTTTATTTAACTAATGCTCCAACTACCTTTATGTGCTTAATGAATAGTGTGTTGCATCTGTACTTGGACAAGTTTGTTATTGTGTTCGTTGATGACATATTGGTATATTTTAAAAATGAAAAGGAGCATATCGAGCCTTTAGCAGTAGTGTTGAGACTATTGAGAGATAATCACTTGTATGCTAAGCTCAATAAGCGCAATTTATTTCAGACTGAGGTACACTAGTTGGGGAACTTTGTTTCCAAGGATGGCATAGCAGTGGATCTAGAGAAGATAAGAGGCATCATGGAGTGGGCAACTCCTAGAAATGTAGATGAGGTGAGATCCTTCATGTGATTAGTAGGTTATTATAGGAGGTTCATCATGAACTTCTTACAGATTGCTTATCTTATTACATAATTTCAAAGGAAAGGTAAGAAGTTTGAATGGATACAGGAGTGTGCATCTAGTTTTGAGAAGCTCAAGAAGTTGTTGACACATGCACCAATGTTAAATATTACAGATCAAGATAAATAGTTTGTAGTATGTACACATGCTTGCAAGAGAGGACTTGGTGGAGTCCTTATGTGGGATGGACAAGCGGTATGCTATGAGTCACGAAAATTGGATGAGAATGAGAAGAAATATTTGTAGTATGTACACATGCTTGCAAGAGAGGACTTGGTGGAATCCTTATGCAGGATGGAAAAGTGGTATGCTATGAGTCATGAAAATTGAATGAGAATGAGGAGAACTACCCTACACATGATCTTGAGTTGGAAGCAATCATACATGCATTGAAGATGTGGGGGCACTATCTTCTTGGCAGGAGGTTTGTATTGATGATTGATCACAATGGCTTGTGGTATCTACTTGACCAACTGAATCTGAATGGTAGTTAGGCTTGGTGGTTGGCCACGGTCAGTGAGTTCAACTTTGAAATTAGGTATATCAAAGGTAAAGAGAACAAGGTGGCAGATTCTCTTAGTAGGAAGATACAATTAAATCACTTAGTAGTTATATGCTCCTATGGGACAGACTCGCAGTATAGGATGTTGCAGGAAGTCAAGCAAGATTTGAGGTATATGGAGGTTGTGCATAGGTTGCAACATAGTACAGTTACAAGTACATGTAGTAGTACATGTATAGGTACAGGTACAGGTACATGTGCAAGTGTATAAGATGTGGACTACTGTCTTAGAACAGATGGATTGGTCAGGTTTATAGACAGGATATATGTGCCCGAAAGCATTGAGTTCAAGAAGGTGATCTTGAGGGAGTTTCATGCAAAACCATATTAAGGTCACCTATAGAAGACACTCACAATAGTGAAGAAATTCTATAACTGGCCAAATTTGAAGATAAAAGTAGTAGAGTTTGTGGCTAAGTTCTTCGATTGTAAGTAGATGAAGGAAGAGTGCAAACATCTAGTTGGACTGCTACAATCAATTGTGATTTCAGAGTGGAAATGGGAGGTCATTTCAATGGAATTTATCATAGGTTTTCTGACGACAGTGACACAGAATGATTCCATCATGGTAGTGGTGGAAAGGTTGACAAAGGTAGCGCACTTCATTCCAGTGAAGTCTACATTCTTAGCTAGTGATGTAGCACATGTGTTTATCAGAGACGTGGTTAGATTGCTTGGATTTCTGAAAAATAATGTGTCAGATAGAGATTGGAAGATCACTTCAAAGTTTTGGAAGGAATTATTTGTAGGTTTTGGTGCGGATTTGGCCTTCAGTACAACTTATCACCCACAGATAGATGGACAGACAAAGAGGTTTAATAAGTTACTGGAGGACACATTGAGGATGTATGTGATGCACCAACAACAGACGTGGGAAGAGTACCTTGCACATGTATATTTTGCTTACAACAATGGTTATTATGAATCTTGGAGGATGAGTCCATTTGAGGCATTTTATGGGTGGATTTGTAATACTCCCATTAGTTGGAGTGATCGCGTTAACAGGGTGTTGATTGGACCAAACATGTTGGGAGACATGGAGTGGGAAATGCACGTAATTAAGAGTAATTTGAAAGCATCACAAGATACACAGAAGAGCTATGCAGATCAAAATAGGTTTTTCAAGGAGTTCCATTTTGGGGAATATGATTGCTTTCACATTAAACCAAAGAAAAGCTCCTTGCATATTGGATCATGTGCCAAGTTGGCACCCTAGTTTTGTGGACCTTTTAGGATTGTTGAGAGGATTGGGCCAGTAGCTTATCAACTTTCACTGCATTCGACAGTGAAATTGGGAGAGTTTTGAGATCTAAAATGGGCCTCCTAGGGAACTTATAAAATAATAATGTAAATAATAAAATTAGATCTGATTACATCATCAAATTTTAGACAGAAAAAAGCAAAAACTATTTTTTCAACTCCTATTTTCAACTTATCTCCTTATGGGTTTGCTCAAATTTCAAGCGGAAACACTTGTTGGATGCATAATTTGATTCCTCATCCAAGGAGTACCCACAACACATACTTTCGATGGACCCTACTACATGAAAAATGAGAAATACATGAAAACGTGATCGCAATCACATTTTTCATGTATTTCTCATTTTTCATGTGGCAAGGTCCATCAAAAGTATGCAACATGGGTACTCCTTGGATGATGAATTAAATTTTGCATCCAATGAGTACTAATGCTCAAAATTTGAGTAAAAACTTATGCAGATAAGTTTAAAATACGAGTTGAAAAAGTATTTTTATTATTTTTAAAATTTTTACTTTCTTACTCCAAAAATTGTGAATCATCCCCCATGGTTGACATCATCATCTTGAATCATATTGGCTCTTATAAAGGTTATTTTGGTTGTACATTTTTCTTAGGAGGCCCATTTTATACCTCAAAATTCCTCTAATGAGTCCATGATGTCTTCCATGTGTCATTTCTTAAGAAGTATGTTAAACATGTTGATCATGTGATTCACTAGTCTGTATTGTAGGTGGAGCTAGAAGGAGAATTCTAGCCTCAACCGCAGTGTAAATTTCAGAGAAATATGCGCATGTTATGGAACCGAGAAACCGAGCAGGTTAAAATGCAATGGAAGCACTTTGGGCCCGATGAAGCTACATGGCATATGGTGGATAAGATGCGGGCTATGTATCCTTCCTTATTTGTTGGTTGAGTGGATGTTTTGGTATATGTTTTGGTACATGTTTTGGTGATGTTTGGTATATGTACATATATATATGGATGTAAATACCACCATGATCTATGTTATAAAATTCCAATAAGCAGTATGGGTATGATGTCATTATGATGTTATATTTGTTATGTTGTCATGTTGGTTCTCTTCTCAGCATGATGATCATTGTAAAAAATGTGATGAGCTAAGATATAAATCTCCATGGGAAGTATGTGTTGTTTACAACAGTCTTGTAGTTGTAGGTGTTATTGAACATTGAGGATGGTGTTCCCCCAAGGGGGAGGGTTCTCTAACAACCCTATTGAAAATTCCATGTAATAAAATTTAATAAAGAAAAAATAATAACCACGGTTGATGGGACACTTATTCCAAGTTGAGTGTTGGGAAAAAGCATGGTGATAGGTATAACTTGTGGTTGATTAATGGCTAAGGATATTTGCAAAGGAAATGGAAAAGTATTTAGAAAGGAAAAATGGAATTTTGGCAAATTTATTTATGAAAATAATGGAAATTAGGAGAAAAGGGAGGTGAAAGGTCACAGGTGGCATGTGAGGAGGAAATTGAAGGAAAATAATGGAAAATAAAGAAACTAGAGGCCTCATTAATAAAATGGCTTTTGAGATTAGTTCACAATTTTTTTTCAATTCAGTTTGAGAGCTCTCTCTCTCATACTCTTGGACACTTAGAGTTTTCTTGGAGCACTCTTGGAGGCTGTGGCATACTTGGAGTTTTTGAGTGAGAAGGCAAAGAAAGAGCAGGAAAGCGCAAGAGGACATCGAGATCAACAACTACAATGGGTTTTTGTTGCAGGTACCAAGTTGCATGTATGTTTTCCTCACTAGTTTTGGCATGCATTGCATATGCATATGGTTTATTCATCATGATCTGTCACTGGCATGGAGGATTGCTTGGATTGACAGTGGATTTTCCTAGCCTTTCCATTTCCTGGATAGTTATGGTGTTGAGGTTTTTTTTTTTTTTTTTTTTTCTAGTTGTTTCTCATGTTTATGTTAGCTTGGGTTGAGTTACTAGTTCTTGGAGCCTTGGTTGGACAAATGCTCTAGAGCCCTGTAATAGCTTGGGTTGAGTTACTAGTCCTAGAGCCTTGGTTGGAAAAATACTCTGGAGCCCTTGGTGGGTTGAATTGCTAATCCTGGAGCCTTGGTTGGACAAACACTCTGGAGCAAGGAAACAATTGTGGGATAAGCTAATAGTTTTGGAGCCTTGATTGGAACAAACACGAAGGAGCCCTGGAAGGCTTGGGTAGACACCAATCTGGTGATTTTTTGTGATGTCCGACCGTGAGGTGGAATCATTATTGATGGGTTGAGGTGGTTTTTCCTCTGGAAGCCCTGGATGGTTTTGATTGATGTGTTTTATGAGATCCCACATTCATGCTTGGAATATGGCACAAGGGTGTCTAGATAAAGAGATATTTGGCTTAACCATGTCTATGGTTGGATGGTTTGTGGAAGTCCCATAACTGGTTGGCCTTTCCATCATTAATATGAGGTTATTTGTTCTTTTTATTTCATGAGTATAGTACTAGTTTATATGTGGATGATATGGTTGTGATTTCCTTGGTATTTTTATTGTTATCATGTTGGTTATGAACATGTATTTTGATAGTGGCTATGTATGGTTCTTATCATGTTTGTACTTGTAAATGAATTAGGAATGTGTCTATGGCCTAATGGATGAAACTAAATCTAATGGTTTGAGGCATGAATGCTTCTTAGAAATTCTCAGATGATTATGAGACTCCTATGCTTAGATATGTTGTTTACACCTATAGATTACATATTTGTGATATGTTTGAAGAAATTCTTGTCATGGCTAGTAGGGGTCCAGTCAAGTGATTCTTTAACTAATTGCATTTGTATCATCATTCCATTTTTAGCTTTTTGCTATGAAGGTATCATTGAATTCTGGGTAGTGACCTGGGCTCTGGGCCTGAAAAAGTGGCTCAAATCTCAGGGATGTTGGCACAGTACTGGGAAGAAAAGTCCCTAGATGCTAGCATACCATGATGTGGGAGCATCAAGAGCCCTATGGATGCATGGATTCTCACATCATGGAAGTGTCTAGGGGTTAATTGGCCTAAAAAATTAATGGGACTCAGGGGCTAGTTACTTGAGAGGTTGGGATGGTTCCTGAGAGTCTTGTTGATGATGTGGTCTTTATGGTGTGTTTCCGTCAGTTCCACTTCCTTAAGGTGACTTAAGAGGTTGAATCATATCATAGTAACCTCTCGTCACATGTTTAACCCGATTGGCCGATTACATGGGTAGATTTGGTTGGAGGTTTCTACACTAACCAAGAGTAGGTAAGGATGAGTTTTGTTATACATTTGAGGAGAATTTTATAGAGAGAATCCAATGAAGAATAAAGGCCCCTAAAAATATTATTATTTCATTCCTTCTATATTTTCCATGGTAATAAAGATATTTGTAACGCATATGCCCTATTGAGGATCAGGATAAAAAGGGGGAAAATCACTTGGAGAATTAAGTCATAATGATAGAAGTAGGGTCACCAATAAAGAGATCAAACAGGGGATATGATATTTCCCATATGTCTTTTAAGATAGGGAATATATTGAATAAATGTTCACTCGTTTCCTATGAATTATGGTAGAGAAAACATGGGGGTTGGATATCAAATAATTTTGAGAGGACCTTATCACAAGTCAAATATTCCTTGTGAGCATGTAGTTAAAGAAAATGTGCTACCTCTAGCCATAAATTTGGTCCCCATATTTGAGATAAAATTTGGAAGCATGGGGTTTGATCATGTTTAGCTTCTATTTGATAACCCTCCTTGATATATAAGGTTCTATTGGAGTTGTATGCCCATATTATTTTTTCAGGCTCATTTAAATGAGAGATGTACCTATGCTAGATAATGTGATAAAACCTTTCCTAGTCTATGTGCAAGGGTATGAACTTCCATGCATCTTTGTACTTCCAATTTTGCAATTGGATTCGATCGAGGAGGTATTCCAATATTCCATTATAAAGAGAATCATATTAGACTTCATAACATAACTACATTCATTAGGCTCGATCGATATATTAGGCGAGTTTGGCGAATTAAGCCATTGAGCATCCCAAAACTAAGTCATTTTTTCCTTTATGGATTTCCCAAAAGTAGTGGTCTTGGATAAGGTTTTTTCTCTTACAAGCAAGGCTCTAGATAGATATGTTAGTTTGGAGGTGTTGCCTGTTGAAAATGTGCTAGATAGGTATATTTTCACAATATTTTTTATTATAGGTTTTACACCAGAGTTCTCTTCCCCCTTGGATCCATTTCTGCCAAATTTTATCTACCAATAAATTGCTAAGGATATTTGTATCTCGCAAAACAAGTCCATCCCTAGCTTTTTTTACTAAGAAATTAGATCCTAAAGGACATATTTGAGGATAACAAATTGACTTACTATGATGAGAGAGTGAAAAGTCTAACATTATAACTTATTAGTTTTTTTTGTATGAGCACAATCCATAACTTTATGTTAAGAGAGTTAGATGTGAGTGGTGATTCAAGGTATTTGGAAGGAAGCATGCATTTATTATAACTGAAATTTTTTTGTTAGATGTCCTTAAATAGCTAATGGTGTATTCATTTTTTTTAGATTTGATAATATTATGTTAAGCCCGTGAGGTTACTATGATTTATTCTAGCACCTTCATAAATCATATCCCCTCTTTGATTGTAGGTCACCCTCTTAGAAATGTGTCATTGACAAAATATTGTTGGGAGGCTAAATATACCTCTCCAAATATCCAAAGTGTTTAGATTTTTCCTTTTGACATAACATCTTTTTTTGCACAACCTAAACCTTTAGTAGATAGAATCAAAAGGAAGGGTGAAACAAAGGAAGCTTTCCTAATTCCATGTGAAGTATTAATGGTAGAATATGAGGATTCATTGGTTAGAATAGAGAAACAAGTAAAAGAGATGAGGGAATGAATGCAAGAAATCCAATGAATAGAGAAGCCAAAAGAAAGAAGGAAATTATTCATGAATTAACAACATAACTTATCCAAGTGGATCAAGTGGAACAAGTGGATCACCTGATAAGACACAATGATGCCATTTGAAAAATTTCTACCTTCAATGTATCTTGACTGCTCTTACAAGATGAGAGTGGGTAGGGTTAATTTTAGTATGACGGCTATAACTTTGGAAATGATCTTCTTGTTAATATTTCAAATAAATATTGGTCAAAGTCCACTAATATATTTCAGTTTTTTATTCTTAGATAAAGAGTATTAAAGGTGGTGTTGAGCAAAACTAATATTGAAGTGCTCCTACATTCCTCCACTACTTCCATATTTCATTTGCCAAAAAAACCAACATGCTTAGTAAAAATAACAGTTAAATGAAACTGGACCTTGGGCCTTATTTTAATGCATACTCATAGTTTTAATATCAGCCTCCTCTAGAGATATCAGTGTCATTAGGACAACGTTATGATCTCAATCCACTAGAGAGGGGATGTGCTTGGTGATATTAAAATGTGGATATAATAAAGAAGAATCACATTTGAGTTAATTTTTTTTAATTCATGTTTTATAAATGTATAATTACTAAATTGAAAATAAAAGTAGAATTGTTGAAGTAAAATCTCAAATGTAATGAAAATTTATAAAATTCAAAGATTTATCTCTTAAATTATGAATTAAAAAAAAAAATATCATCCATTTAGATTTTTGTTTTTAATATATTTAAGGTTTGATGTAATTGCATACCTCAAAATAAATAATTCACATGTTTATAATATAAAATATATTCACTTGGAGGTTGAATATTTTTAACATCCTTGTATTTTGAAATTGGTTTATACTATAAATATTTTTCTATGTATTAATTATTATTTTATATTTGTTGAGAGTTAGATGGACACAAATTAAAGGTATGTGGAAAAATAATAATATGTTAAATTTTTCTGGGTATGTATTATATTTTTGGTATGAGTAGCTCCATGCGCTATACATTATGTTGAGTATAACAGGGAGTGATAATGTTCTCGAAAACCATTTTTCGAGTATTTGTTTCCATCCATTTTTGGTAGTTTTCAACATAGTTTTTTAATTAGTGGCTTTGTGGCACATTATCTTCTTTCCCATGGTTTTGAAATTTTGATTAAATACCTATGGTTGTATTTTAATTGAGAGGAAATATATTATTGCTTCATGGATGCTACAAGATATACATATTGCATTGTAATAGTATATTAAAAAAATCTTGTTGGCTTTCATGGTTTTTGGGTTTCAAGGATAAAATATCAATGTAAATGTGTTTATTTTCCATTGCATATTTTCTATTTTAAGTAAGAATCTTTTTATAAAAAATTAATTGTAGGATGTTAAAACCTACATTTGGTATCAGAGTAGTTTTCACTTCAATGAGATTCTTTAGTGGATAAGGGATTTGGATCTATCCTATGGTAGACCCTATTATACTGGGATACCTGCAAAATAAATTCTTATGGTGAAAGGAAATTTAGAGATAGAGATCAAGAAATTCAATCCGTAAAGTTCTGAGTTGTGGAAGCTCAAAATGGAATATTTATTGGTGGATGGATATTAGTGGATTGTTGTGGATCTAGGTACTGAACCTACAGTGATGTGAACAGAATATTGGACAAAGTTAAATAAGAAATAAAACCAGACAATGAAATTGTGTCTCGTAAATTCAAATTATTGAATTTTTCAAGGGAAGCTATAACAAAGGATTTGTGGGACAAGTGAGGGTATTTATATCACTCTAATTCCCTTGTGCATAAATTGTTCCTATGGATGAAGATATATAAACTAAGGATGAAGGATGAAGACTTTTTAATAGATCATTTAAACACCTTAAGTAATATGTTAAATCAATTACTATCTATTGATATTACAATTTTAGATGAAGATAAATGCATCAATTTGTTATGTTCTCTGCCAAACTCCTGGAATAGTTTGAAATTGTCCATACGTAGTAATGCAACTACTTTAAATTTCAATGAAATAATCTCATCCATTTTTTTTTTAACAAAGTCGGTTGCTATATTAATGGCTGAAAAAAGGAGTGGAGTCAGAGCTCCTGAAGTACATTAGATATCGATGGCAACTTGGATCAAGAGAGTTACAAAATAGGGATCTCTCCTTGATCCTTTTTCTGCTTGTTCTAATTCTAAAATTACCTGAGCTAGTGTAGATTCTTACATATTGAGACAACCAAAATTGACTTTTACAAAACATTTTAATCTATTTCAATATGGCTAATTTGCCTTGTGGTAGATTCCTCCGGATTTGGATCCACTTCAGGCTGTTTGGCACTTGAGGAACTGGGAGCAGCTTTATTTCGCTTATCCATCATATACTGCAGGATTGAAATCGATTCTTCTGCGTGGCTGCATCGATTTGATAAGTGACTAAACTGATCATGCAGAGAGGCCACCCTATGCAGAAAAAGATCTATTTCAGCCTGGTATTTCTCATTCAAGATGCGGTTCTGATCTTCAAGCCTCATCTCTAAAATCCTTTGTTGATTCTCTAGAATGTGTTGCTGGGCCCTGACTTCCTCTAGCTCGGCTTGCAAGTCTGCACAATGCAGACAATCTTCGCTGCGTGCCATAGTTACTGTTGCGGGAGATTGGGAAGATAAGAAGATGCGAACGAAGGAGAAGGTAAAGCTCACAGCGCAGGGGACCGAAAGGGTGGGGAAGGCAAAAAACTCAGCGGAAGTTATGAGAGTAAAACGCCTGTAGGCGCAGAAGACTGAAATAGATAAAAGAGAGACTGTCCAGAGGTTCGAAACAGAGCTTTGAGGGCAGAGAATGATTCTGGGACAGAGGCAATAATTTCCGCGGGGAATCACATGAGAACAGGAGTGATTGGGAGCCAAGCGACGGAGGGAGATAGCGCTGGGGAATGAAGGAGGGGGGAGTAATATAGGAGGGAGCTGAGAGGGGGTGAGGCGGGAGAGAGGCCGTCCAGTCACGGGATACTGGAGGGTGATCTGCTGGCAGACCTGAATAAAATCCAAATGAATCCATGAGTCAGATCTATTGGGAGATCTGCCGGCGAGCATGATGTGATTATCCCACTTGATGTATATCTTGTGGATTTCGTGTCCTTGTGATATCTTTTTGCAGAGGTCAATCCCATTGACAGCCCAAGTAATATGACTCATTTCAGACCTGTCAATGATTTTGGGCTTGGCGTTGATGTTTTCAGTTGGGATCATGGCAAATATTGAAGAGTTTCCCTGGAGTTGCATCTTAAGGTGCCAACAGGTCTTCCACACGCATTGTTGGCACTGTCATCAGCCTTCTTATTAAGATTTCGGAGAATATGATAGTATTGGATGTCTTCCATTGCCTGGTGAAGGATTTGGTTTCGTCTATTAATTTGTTGAAGCAGAGTGTTGGGAGAGTTTTGCTGATGAGCCATTAAGCGAATTACAACTGAGGAGTCCCCAAATACCTTTGCTTTCTTTATTCCCAATTTACCTAGCTGAGTTAGGCCCTGAAACAAAGCTAGAGCTTCGGCTCTGTTATTCGAAACCTTCCCTAGGCTCCACTCATATTGAAGGATACACTCCCCATTGGCATTAATAATCAGTCCCCCTACTCCAGCTATACCAGGATTTGATTTGGATGCCCCGTTGAAGAACAAGGAATAGCAGTTGCTCTTTTGTATCCAATTGGCAAATTCCTGTTCTTTTAGTCTGACTTTCCATGATCTAGTTTCTGCTTTGTTCTGAACTTCACTCCTGTTACCTTCCTGTACTTTATGCTGTCTGTCCAAGATGTAGCTTATTAAGTCTCGTTCCTCGACACTATATTGTGTTGCATCGATTTTTCCAGTGGTGTTGATTGAAATAGTTTCCAAAGCAAGGATTTTAGCTTTGCTGCAGGCTGTTCGTGTATTTGTGCTCTTGTCTTGAATTTTTTTTTTGTTTCTAGCTAGCCAGATTCGCCACAGCAAGGTGTGGGGGAGAGTGTTCCATACTCTCTTCACCAAGTTACTTCTTTTTTCTTTCCAGGGACAACATTTTCTCCATTTGTAGATTGTCTCAGCTATGGTGTGCTGAGGATCCCAGTTTAAATTGCCAATGGAAGACATCTTTCTCCAGCATTCTACAGCAAATGGGCATTCGATGAATAAATGATACATTGTCTCTTCGGCCTTGCAGCAATTGGGGCATCTGGATGGCCCATTGATGCCTCTTCTTTTAAGGTTCTCTGCTGTTAGGATTTTGCCTTTCAGCAGAAGCCATATAAAAAATTTTATTTTTGGGAGAGATTCTGTTCGCCAAGCAATTTTCCAATGAGGCCACAGACTAATCTGAAAAGTGTTGTTGCATATGTGTTGGTGGCCTGCTCTGACTGTATAATCTGTTCCTGTTGAATCCCAACGAAAGCCATCCATTTCATCTTCTTTGATAGGAGCCTTGCTGTGGAGAAGCGTCTTTAGGCAGCTGAGACTGGGTTCTAAGGCGTTGGGAATTTCTGGGAAGGACCAGCCAGTCCAAACATGGGAATGAGGATCCCAGCTGGAGATTTGAGCTAGCTTATGGATACCTTTCTCATTGAGGTATTTGATGACAGGAGTGGCTTCTTTATGCGTACTCAAAGGTTGTTGTCCCAGGATTTTGTCAGTTCCAAAGTTTATGCTGGCTCCCCCCCTGGGACTTTCGAAATATTTTGGATCATCATAGGAAGTGCTTTCTTGCATAACCTCCAGATTTTAGTAGAGTCTCTATTGGGGATATTGGAGTCAAGAAGATTCTGTCTGGGGAAGTTTAGATACTTGATCTCCAACACCTTTTTCCACCATGTTGAGGGCCCTGTTATTAACCTCCATACAATTTTCGCGCCAAAGGCCAGATTTAAAAATTTTGGTGCTCTGATGCCAAGGCCTCCTCTATCTTGGGTTTGGATAACCTGCTTCCAGCTGACTAAATTAAACTTGCTTTTGTCACTCTTTCCCCCTTGCCAAAGGAATTGGCGAAGGGAAACTTCCAATTTGTGGTGAAAAATGGCAGGAGCCTGATAAAGAGAGAAGCGATAAAGGGGAAGGGAAGTGATACCTGATTTAAGGAGGATGAGTCTGCCTGCAGGGTTGAGCCACAGTGTTCCCCATTGCTGCACTTTCCTCTTTACTTTGTCTATGATCCCATTCCAAGTTTCAGCCTTCAGAGGGCCCAAACTCACTGGCATGCCTAAGTAGGAAAAATGGGTCCATTCAAAATTGCATGTGACACCAAATATGTTGGCAATGCTGTGGGTAACATGGTTTGTAGTGTTCCATCCGTAGATACAGCTTTTGAGCTGATTTACCAAGCCTCCATAGTACTCCATAAATTGATCTAGCAGTTTCTTGAACCTTCTTGCAATTGTAGTGGAGGCTCCTCCGATTAATAAGGTATCATCAGCGAATTGTGAATGATTAATATTTTTTACTCCATTCCACAATTTGATACCAGTTATGAGTCCCACTCTTCCATTGTGTTCCAAAGCTTGACTGAAGGATTCTGCCATGAGAATGAAGAGATAGGGGGAAAGGGGGCAGCCCTGTCTGAGACCCGGGAGGATTGGAATGCTTCATCTGGTCTACCGTTGATCAAGGGGGAGATCCAGGGCCCGGATATACAGGCAACAATAAGATTAATGAAGGGAGATTCAAAGCCCATCTTATTTAGAACAGAATTAAGAAGGAGTGCCTTACTCTATCGAAGGCATTCGCCAGATCAAGCTTTAAGACAAATCCTTTCTCTTTTCTGGATAGACTTGAGTGAATGGCTTCTTGGACAAGAAGAATGGAGTCAGTGATATGTCTGTTGGGCAGAAAGCCTCCTTGATTTTCAGATATCAAAGAGGGGAGGAGGGGTTTGAGTCTGGTGGCTAATATTTTAGTTAGAATTTTGTAGGAAGAATTAAAAAGGGAAATTGGGCAGAATCTAGAGAAGGAGGAAGGCCGGTTTTCCTTGGGAATGAGGGCTAAAAAGGTGGAGTTGGTGAATCCTCCAAGCTTCCCTTTCCTTTGCACCCACCGAATCATCTTTATCAGGTCTTTTTTTATCACAGTCCAGAACTCCCTGTAGTAGCAGATGGGGAATCCGTCAGGCCCTGGTGCTTTATCAGGATGCAGGCTCCAGATTGCTCTTTTAATTTCTTCTTCTTCAATTTCTTTGCTAAGATTATCATTCATCTCCTTTGTAACTCCTTTAGGCAGATACTGGAGCAAGTCAGAGTAGTCTTCTGCCCCTTTGACTTCAGTTAGGAGGTCCCTGTAGTGCTTAGAAGCAGCATTCCTTATGGCCTCTTGAGTGCTGTGCCGATTTCCTTCACTATCCAAGATTGTATTTACATTGTTTCTGAGCTTTCGAGCAGTGGCCTGTTTGTGGAAGTAAGCTGTATTTTTGTCTCCCCCTTGGAGCCATAATTGTCTGGATTTTATGCGCCATTTGGTTTCTTCCTCCCTATTAATATAGCTCAGCTGTGCATATAATGCGTTCTCTTGCTCTTTGCTTTGCTGCGTTAGTCCATGCTCTTCAATCCTTGCCTGCACATCTTCTAGCTCATTTTTAACTTTCTTTTTGGTCTCCTCTGGTTCCTGGTAACTTTCTTTGGCCCAATATTTTAGTGCCTTCTTGGTTCTTTTTAATTTGGTTTCCCAAATAAAACATGGCGAGCCTTCCACATGCTGGCTCCATGTTTCCTTAACAATTTCTCTGGCCGCAGGGATCCGGTTCCAAAGAGGACTGTATTTAAATGGGATGGGACCGAGAGGACAATGGGTTTCCAAAGTTAGGGTGATGGGATAGTGATCAGAGGCAGAGGTACTGAGGATGTTGGTGTATCCTACAGAAAAGGTTGAGAGGAGCGAGATGTTAACTAGAAATCTGTCTAATCTTTCCATTATATTGCCACTACCAATCCTACGATTGCTCCAGGTGTATCTGCGATTTTTGGGAATGATATCAACTAATTCATGGTCCTGAATGATGGCCTCCAGGCGATCTCTAAAGGGATCTGAAGCGAAGGTGCCTCCCCTTTTTTCATTGGCATGCAATATCAGGTTGAAGTCGCCTGCGACTATGATATTTGTATTTCGTTCCCCATCAATGCTAGTCTTCAAATCATCCCAGCAAATTTCCTTTTCTATGTAATGGTTGGGTACATAAACATTATATATGATCATTGTCTGATTACCTGTTCCGCTGTCAAGAGTAGTTTTGATCCAGTTCTGGTGGGGATTTGTAGTAGTGCAGCTCCATTTGCTACTGTCCCAAATGGTAACAATGCCTCCCGAGGCTCCTCTAGATTCGCTAATACTTCCCAAGTATTGTTTCTGATGATCTATAATTTTTTTCATTTCATGCTGATCTTGTTTTGTCTCCTGTATCAGCATTATTTCTGCTTCTCATTGTGAATTAGATCTCTG